>WEIT01014774.1:130069-233782 GCA_013389985.1 Dryoscopus gambensis | reverse complement strand
AGGGGTGCAAAAAGTGAAAAAAATAAAAAAGGGAAAAAGGAAGACATTGCAAAATGATCAGTGAGAGCTGTAGACAATGAGAAACAGTAATGAATGCGACGGCAAGATAAACGTCAAGAATGATTTGATGCTGACTCTGACGTAGTCAGTGATTAAACTTCTGTAGATTCAAATGGGCTCCAAATTTAACCTGGAGGCTCAAAAGGGAGCCCAAGAACCTCCAACCAAGACAGACTGAGCTTCCTCCTTGCCTCATTAATTCCTCATTAAAATTAATTCTCCATTTTATCAAGCATTCAAGTACATCTGGAAACTCATGGCTAGAAGTCTGCAACCGGGCTATCCTTGAGAACACCCAGACATTTAGAAAAGAATCCATGATTAACAGACACCCGGCACAGAACCACAGCTCAGCATCAATCACATGGCACTGAAAATGGCCGGAGGACAGACTCAAGTATTTCATGTTCTGATTTAAGATCAATTCTAGTTACATCTGTTACCTGGACAAGGACAAAGAATCGTTTCTTCCATCTCTTCCAAACGTTTTTACCAATGGCCCATAAATACCTAGGAGAAAAGAACATGTGAATTCAGTACACAAGCGTTCATCTGCTGTTTTCTTGCTTTTCAGTCTATTTTGTTTACACTTAGAAACTGTAGTTAATGCACAATCAGGAATAATTACAAGACTCTCAAGCTCAGCAGCATTCATGAGTGGGTTTATTTCTAGCCAGAACAAATTACCTGCAAAGAAAGTGACATAAAAATCTTACAGAGTCTTAATGTTACTCAGTATTAATTCTCTTTCCCTTTGTCCTTCACAACTTGCTCAGAATTTAAAGCCCTTTAGTGACAGTGAGTAGCTACAACATGGTTGGATGGGCAAAGAATGCATTTGCAGCAGAAGAATTAAGAGAGAGAAACCCCAAATCTGCTTTAGCCTTCATAAAACCATTTGGCTGAGGGGAGCGGTCAAACAGAAGGACACTTCCTACATCAAACCCAGTACCCAGGACCTCAATATCCACTGGACTGACTAAACCGGGACACTTCACTGAGGAGCTCTAAGATGAAATCCGAGAAATTGCTTGGCTACAGATAATTCAAGAAAACTGAATAATTTCTGAGGAGGAGTGAATTTACTGTTTTCTACAAAGGAAGAATTAGCTTTTAAAATTAATGTCAAAATAAGCATTTAGTCTCTGTGATGAATTGGCCACTGTGACACTGTAACACAAACAGCAGCAAAACTAGTGGCAGCACCAGGCTAATAATAACATTAGGATATTATTCAGCATTAATATGTTTTATGTATCACTATAATTACTTTAGTTCTAACTCAATAAATAGAGAAAGTACTTCATTTTTGGTTATGCAAGGGGTTTCTTATGCCAGAAGAGATCCAGCATACGCTTGGTGAATGTTAAAGCCACAAAACTCAAGTCATGCTGATGCAGGGTTTGAGTCCTTGGCTAGTCCAAGAAGAGGGTAGTAAGTGTCCTTTTGGCTATTGCTGCTAATATCAATAGAAAAATAATCTCAGTTCTGGTAGCAAGAGGTATAAACCTCAGAGTTTTAACCAGTATCATGTTAATCAAATGTTAGTTGAAGAAAGCTTGAGAACAGCCCTGCTCTCACCTGAGGTCAAGGAATAAACAGGACAGGGGATCTGTCCTCTGTGGATTTGGTGTCTGTGATCGTGGTGAAAAAGTTACGCTTCACACAAGACTACTGGCTCTGATCTCATCAGCAGAGAAGACGAACAGAAAGAGGAATTAGAAAAGATGAGTCATCTAAACCACCTAATAATGGATGGAATTTTACAAAATGCTATGAAAAATAAAAGTGAAACAAAGTCACTTTCACAGCACCAAAAACAGACTGGAGAAAGAGTTATTTCCAACAGTGAGTTTCCTGGACAGTTTTGATTTTTTGTCACATCCTCAGCTCTGAAGTGCAATCAGAGCCTTGCCAATGGCCTTAGCTAGATCTTCCCAAGGATGATCTAATTTGTAATTATATGAAGGTAGAAGTGGTCAGGCATCCCGCTGGCCCCAGATCTTCTGACACTCCCTACTGGAGGGGAGAGGTGTCCCTTTTACCTTCCAAATGATTAGTCCTACTCCAGGCAATTGCTATTTAATTCTGTATCTCAGTATAAACAATGCCAGTCACACTGGGGTTTATTTCAAGCGGAAAGCGCACTGTGATTTTGGCTTTGAGAAATCAATACAGGCAGACACAGAATAACTTAAAAAATTATATTATCCTCTGTAAGAGAGTCAGGCGGTTCACTTACTATTTCTCACAGGAAAAAAACTAACTAGGAATTTCCTGAGGAAAACTGTTTAAAATTTAAACTGTTTGGCTCATATGCATTTAAAAAGTCTACGCTAAGAATATGGAAACTGCACTATAAATGACTGAACTAACGCCATGTTTATATTTATCTTCCTGCTTCACCTCCTGTGAACTTGAGAAAAAGAGTTTCTCTTTGAGAATCTTAAAAAGGCGAAATTTCCTAATGCACATTCAAAACAAAATTACTTCCGATTGAGACAAGCGTTTACCCAGAGTGCTTCATGTTTTGAGGCTTATCCATTCGCACAGCAAGCTTGATCTTCAGGTCTTGATCCGGGCAGTTTTTGGAAACAGTCATTTTGTGCCACTCTGACTGCTTTGGGCTATTAGGAGTAGGGTGGAGAACAACCTGTAAGAATTAAAACCAACAGTGTTAAAGGGAAAAATTATTCACAAAATGGGGTTTAATGTGGAACAAAAATATATCAGATGGCCTAGTTTTGTCCTAGGAGTCAGTCTGGATATATCTATTCACATCAATGAGGATAGCTTTTCACTGCTTTTTTAAAGCACAGCTTATTATTTTGAGATTCGGTCATATATTCTTTGGCTCCTCAATCAGCTCATGAGGCTGTGCAGACAGAACCGCATACTCAGTTCCTATCATTTCAGGATGGTATGTCTGACTGAGCTATGACAGCAGATAAAATCTGCATCTCATGTCATGACAGGAGTGGCTGCAGGACCCTGTTCCCATTTCACGCAGCAGGAAGTGCTGGGAGGGTCTCCAGCTGGACCACACCCACGCAACACAAGTGACTGCAGATGAACACCAATGCAAGCACTTGGCTCAAGGAAACTGAAAGCTCCAAGAGGTGAACAGTCTTTCCGGATCGTAGCTGTGCTTTTCCCACTCATCCATTACCACTACAAAGCAGAGCAGCTCCCTGGAGAGTAAGATACAGAGTATTCTCCTAGAACTACACGACATCCACCATCTTCTCCTAGTATTTCCATATGTTTTCTCTGAAATGGCCAAACCCCCTTCCTCCTACACCTGTTCCCTTTCTGATGCTTTCATTCTCAGAGGTGACTTTGCCCGGTACAAATTCATTCAGGTTTCCACTGTGCTGTAGTGAGATGAATCTTCCTTAAATCCATTAACCTTTATGCAAGCAAATTGTTTCACAATTCTTACACATGGCAGCACTCACCCTCATTAACTGGTGTGCTACCATCACTCATTCCTTGCTCATGCTTAGTCTATGCTCCTGCCAAACTCAGGACCAGACTATAACCTTGTATTGCTCTGCTCCTCAATTTTGCTGCTGAGTCAACAATCTAGGGGCTGTTTTCCACCAAAATATCATTGATGCTATTACCCTCTGATGAATGACTCTAAAACTTATTTTATTGCCTCCTCTAAAGCCTGAAGTAAACATCAGTAGATTCTCAACCCTACCCTTATCCATTAACATTATTTATCACTTCTTTTATTGAATTGCTTTCTCTGTCACGAATCTGAAGCCGTTATTAGTCACACAGATAACTGAGCAACACCAGTCTGTACTGCATCACTCTTGGAAAAAAACACATTTAAGCAAATCCTGAAGATGAGAAATGAGTTCTCCACATGAGGCAGTATGATAGACCCAAGATCTGTGCAGTATCCAAGGAACCCCAGTGCCAGGCAAGAACATACACCTGTGCTAAGCTGCATCTCTTAGCAATGTAGCAGCCACTCAGTGTGTTTGGGATGCTCTCTATTTTGATTTCTAACTCTTTTTTTCTCCAAAAGACACAAACTTTTCTTAGTGGTGCTGCAATTCACAGCTCTTCCCCTCCTTGCCCTCAGTAGATGAAGTACTCTCATGGCTGAAATCCACGGGAGCCCTGCCACTGGCTTCAATAGGGTCAGGAAGTATTCCCATGCCTTCAGCTGCCCATTCAGCAGTATAGGGCTTGGGAGCATTTTTAGAGTTCTCCCTTGGATAAAAGTGGCAAGCTGAGGAGTGGCGGCCCCTTGCCAACTTAACATTTGCAATAGAAAGTGGGCTTTGTACCTACCTGGCAGAGCACAAAGCCACTGCTCAAAGGGCAGCTGAGCAGGGGTGTTTTGTGTACAAAACCTGCTTCCCTCCTCTCTCCATGCAGGCAGGTTCCTGCCCACTCCAAGAGCTAAACCAGTGGTTTAACGCACTCCCAGTTTCATTATTACATTAAAGAAGAAATCTTGATGCAGCCTGAGCATACACGTCATCTTTTGGCCACTCCGGGCACACTGAGCATCCCTTTGAAGTTTGGCCGACTGAAAGCGCTGGTGGCCACAGGCCAGGGGTAATCATTGCCAGCTCCCCACACTTGCCACTGCTGGCTCACGTCCTTCAGCCTGCAGAAACTCAGGGCTGAGGGATGGTTTCCCGCTGGACCGGGAATTAAAGCACATTGGTAGGGCTGGCTCATCAGCCTTTCAGGGCAAGAGGGGTTGCTTTGGGTGCTGACATCTTTCTCAGAACAACATGCACATCTAATTGCTTCCCAAGACCAGCAAAGTCAGCACTGCTCATGGCTGCCAGTGGAAACGAGACAAAGCAAGAGGGGCTGCACTGAGTGTAACCACTCAGGGGAAAATCCCTGAATGGCAGTGCAGCCGGCTGGGTGAAAAGCTCTGCTCAGCACGCCACAGCGGATAAAGGCAGGGTGCCAGGCTGTTTGAAGTAGGAGGTTTTGAAAATAATCCTGAAAATATTATGATGCTGTGCAGCAAAACAATTGTAGGTCTTCACGTGTAGTACTGCAGCCTAGAGGGGCTGTCCTCTTTGTCAAAAAAGGAGGACAGGGAGAAAGGAAGGATCAAGGTGTGGATGAGGAAAGTCTGAAGGGGCTGTGACTCTCTTTGAAGAGAGGATTGAGAGGAGAAAAGAAGGGGTAGCTTTGCTTTTCTCTCTCTCAAGTGCAAGAACAAAGGATGCTTCATGAACATGAAAACACAAATAATTAAAATGAACATGAATTACATGAGACAAAATTGTATGCAGCACTCTCCACCATAAAGTTATAAATTAAGTCAACAGCTCACTAGGGCCTGGAAGAATGTTTGGCATTTTTATGAACAGGATTAACACAAAACCATGTTAATTAGGAAAAACATTGAACGGACATAGACTGTTCCTTGTCAAGGCACAAAGAGCCATGGAGTTAGCAAGAAACATCCCAACAAGTTAGTCCATAATTGGAAATACTGTACTTGGGCATGCAACAGGATCAGTGGCTTTCCTGACCATGCTTTTCTTAGCCATAGCCATATAGACAGGATGGAGAGCAAGGAGTGCTGCAGGGCTGGGCAGACAGAGCCCAGCCGCCCCTGGACATCACTTGGGTCATGCTGAGCCATGACAGGAGGTGCCAAGTCCTCTTACCCTGAACTGATTTTCACAGAGTCTTCATCATACCGATCTCAGCCTGAGGAGCTGAGGAAGGCACGGCAAGGGGTTTGCTGCCACTTATGCCTGGGGTCAACACAAATTAAACAGCTGCACAAAATCTATGGAGACAAGTAAAGTGTCCCAAAGCCACAGGAAAGTGCCATCCACAGATATTCTGAAGCTGTCGGTTGCAATGATCAAGGAACACCAGTCCCAGGGCACTGGTTTAGGGACCACAGGCAAGGAGCAGAGATGGGGTAGGAAGATTTGCTCTGTGGCCAGTACCCCGGGAATCTGAGCTCTTTGCTACTAACACCATTGATGAGAGCAATGAACCTTCATGTTTCACTCCCCAGTCCAGCCCCACTGAAGACACCATACATCCCCAGGGAAGCCAGAGCTCCAATCCTTTTTCAGGGAGTACTGCAGTCAATGCTTTCAAAAGCTCAAATCGTGCACCGGCTGCTCAGCAGATATGAGAGAAGCTTAATATTCCCTTGCCAAACTTAAATGCCCTCTTTTTGCTTCAGCATAATCCCCTTTTCTGTCTCAGGAATGTCCATTTCCGCAAGCAACTTTTAAGGCTTTCTGGACTGCCAATATTGCACACAAGATCCTCTGCCTTTGCTCAGAGGCACAGCCAGCTGAAATGCTGCCATTAAAAACTCACAACAAAGACAGCATGCGAGATGCACTTCTTTCCAGCAGTGCAGAGCTTGCTTTCTTTCCCCCTCCTGAAGCTTGGCAAAAAAGCAGAGCATGTTGTGCTCCAAAGATATTTCTGTACAGGAGAGATTTCTCTAGAAAAGCAGGGCCAAAAGGAAACATTATTAAACTCAAAATCTCCTTACCCGCCCAAGCTCTTTGTCCTCCAGAGCCAGCACTCCTGTGCTCTCCGTGAACAGCTTCACCTTCACTGCAGGAAGCGCGTGGGTTGTCGTGAAGTCTCCTTGGGTACCCCAGCTGTGAAAAGAAGGACAGACGGGCATTCAGCTCAGCTGGCAGGTCAGCAGCAACACTGCTTGGGCATGAAATAGTTAACCCAAAATGTCTCAGACACAAGCCAAAGTGGTTGGGTTGTGTGAGTGACAATGCCATTAATTTTCTTCTTTGGGAAATGTAGGACAGATGTTTGGAAAACCCATGATGGTCCTTGGGGGAAAAAAAGAGAGCATTTGGGAGCAGCATGAAACCAAGTTGAAGAGAACTTTCTTATTCAGAAAGAATATGTCTCCTGCAGTGCCAGCCTGTGTAGTCACAACAGAAGTATAGGATTGAAGACATCTGCACCCAGGATGTCTGTAATCACTCATGCCTCTGCTCCTCTCTTGGCCAATTAACCTCTCCTTTCCAGGCTGAGAGTGAGGTTTGCTTTTTCTGAAGAAACTGCAATTTAACCTGGGTCACCTTCCAAGTCTCAGCCCAACCCAGGTTTAAGTTCAAGTCATTATGTCTGGAGTAATTCTAGTTTGCTAGGACTACAGAGCAGGACACCAGCTCCTTGTGGGTGGGACTGTAGTGGCCAGGAAGATGCCACCTCTGCAACTACACCATGATCCACTGTCTACCATTTGTAATCCGTGAGTCATTCCATGGCTTGGAAAGGAGTGCTATGAAGGCTGAATTATCCACAGCCTCTGGACATGCATGTCTCTAGAGGACATCTACAAGTTTCTGCAACCACAAGTTGCCCAAATGCACAGAGAACATGAACTCATTCCATGTGGGACTCTGCCAAGAGCATGCCATGAGCAACACCTCTGAGTGATGTGGTGGAACACACACTGCAACCCAGAATGCTGCAAGTCAGATGAGAGATTACGCCGTAACTCACTAACCATTTCTATTCACCCTCACTCTGTTAATGACACTTTCTCACTGTATAGGCTGTCTTCAAACTAGATCCTCTGCTGAAGAAAGGCAGTTCCCTTGAAAGGGCTCAGAAGACATGGTCCAGTGACTAGATGTTCCTCAAAGATAAACACCAAGCAGCAGGTTTAGCATTTGGAAAGTGATCAGAAAAAATAATTCACTTCTCCTTGTGCTCTAGGAGTATGGGTTTATGCTTTGTTCCCCACTGAGCAAACCTTGTCTAACCAAGCTCAGCAGATGAGTGTGTTCAGCACACAGCTGATTAACAAATTTGGGTTCTTCATCAGCTTTGCTCTGAAGCTTCCTCTCCTGGTGTCACTGTTTCACATGTTTTGGTTTTTATGATGACGCATCAAGCTGCCACCAGTGCCAGAGACCAGAGGTTTGGTTTAAATTCTCTACAGCACTATAGATCCAGTCAGGTCTTTTATGTCATATCTTTTTCATGTGTGAGCCATCAGCTACCTAATAAACGTTTTAAGGGTAAGATGCAAGAAACAAATTAATCTTCTAGTCACAGTTTCAGGTCACAGGTTACGTTTTCTCTCAAAAAACTCTGTTGTCACCAGGAGGGAAAGTAGGAAGATTACCATGCTTTGGGTAAGAGGCAAAAGTAAGAAAATATCCAACCTTACACTGTGTATTTTGACAGCATCTGCTTTATAGAACTCATATCTCTGTTTACTATTAAAAAGCTCTTATTTGCTGAAGCATTCCCAGACCATATGTTATCAACAAATGTTACTAACCAAATACAAACAGTAATTTTCATTAGGTTTCCTTCATGGGAACAACATTAACCACAAAGAGAATAAATGTTTCAAGTGACAGCAAACATACATAGCAAACCCCTGACAACACTGATGCTTACATATTCATACCCCCAAAAGCCCTGAAAAGATCTGCGCCAACAAATGGAGACCATCAGAAGTTGAGCTTTGTGCTGGCTGGAGCCTGTGGTGATGTCATTAGTTGCCATAGTGATGCTCAGGATAAGGCCATAATTCATGCCACTGAAATATCAATTGTATTCAATCTGAGTACCCAGTTTATCTGGGCTGTGTGTTAAATTATTGTTCAGAAAATTAGTTCTGGACAGTAGCTAGGTATTAGGATCTTCTGAGGGACTAACACTGTAATGGTTTCATTTTCATATTTAATCACTAAGCAGGTTATCACTGCAGGAGTTCATTTGTTGGGAAAATGCATTGGGACCCATTGTGGACAAATGCTGTGAAGTAGCCATGCTATCTTGTCCCCCTATCACAGAGCTCATGCTGACACTTCAAAGCAATAAAACATCTGCAAATGAGGACGAACAAATGTCATTCTGGCCAAAAGGATACACACATACAGATGGATACATATGTATGTACAAACACCACAAAAAAGGTACACAAGCAGAACAATACTGACAGTACTTCCTCAGTCAGGACCATATTACTATCTGAATCCTGCCTGAACCCCTCAGCTCAGCATTTCTTATTGCCCAGTGCATCCCAAAGTCTGGAACTGACAAAGAAATGCTGTTGTGCATAGAGAATTGACTAGAATCATCGCCCTGTTTATGGAATATGTGCTGTTCCAGTGCTGTCACCAGGATCTACTTTTGTCTCCAGCGTTTCAACCTAGGCATCAAACTTAGGATAAGCAGCTAAACTCTTCTGGCTGCAAAGCGCCAGAGGTTGAGATATGCCCCAGGTGCTAACTTGACAGATGCTGGCCCTTGTTTTACCTTTTACAAGCAAAGTAAGGAGATCATCACTGTAGACTTGGTGTCTACAAATTCACCTAGAGGTGCCATCACAATTACGGACCAAACAGCCTAAAGTGCTTGTCGTGGTTTGATGTAGGTTTAAACGTCAAGCACATGAAATCTATTATTTTGCATAAGGGGAAGTAAAGAATATTGAGGAAAACTGGGAAACTGCAAAGCACAACAGGTTCAGACTTAAACGGTTGCTGTATAAAGAAAGTTTATTGCTAACAGAATTAAAAGTAAAAAGAAATAATAAGAAATTGAAGCACACCCCCTCTCTTTCAGCACCCCCTCCTTCCCATCAAAACCACACAAAGGAAAAACAAACCCATGGGATTTGGTCTGTGTTACAGTTCTTAACAGTCTCTTCCTTAAGCTTAAGGAAAAGCGTTTCTTCTGCTATGCCGTAGAATTTCTCACAACTCAGCAATCCGCCCGGTAACACAATTTGCTGAGGCGAAAAAAAAAATATCTCTCCCATGAAAATCTCACAGTCCCTTCACACTGCCAGTCATGAGTCACCACATTCGGTTACTAGTCTTTTTAAAGAAAAATTATTCTAGCCTGAAAACAAAGGCTCTCTGCTTCAAAATCTCTAAAAGCCTCTTCACAGCTACACAGCCCGGCATAGGCATTTCTTATTTTCTCAGGCGTGGATTTTTCATCTCCCCATGTACTTCAAAAATGGATTAAAGAGACACAAACAGTTTGTGATATTACAGTTTTTATCCCGGCTTGCAGGAAACATTTTTAAGTTATGTGCCAAAGCGCCTCCGCCCCTTTTTCCCGCCGCCATTTTCAGTTTCATCCCACGTGACCTACTTTCTCCTTCTTTCGGACTTTGGAGCCGCCATGTTTTTCTTCTCATGTGACTTGCTTTACTTTTCTTTTCTCGCTGACTTGGGAGGAAAGGTGTCCTCGTCGGTTGCATATGATGCTCCTTTCTTTCCGCGTGAGCTGTGCTGGCTGCAAAGAGGAGGCTCCGCCGGCTTCCGCCGGCTCCACATGGGGCCTCGTCGGCCGTGTGGAGGGGGAGGGGAAGCCCCACTGTATGCTCTCAGCTACACGGCATCTCAGGCTGTTTCTTAGCTGCCTGCGGCCCTGAGATGGTTCTCCCGCAGCGACCTGGGAGTCCCGTGCTGCTGTGCTGGGGAGGGGAGGGAGGAAAGGGGAAAGGGCCCTGCCCAGGCCCAGAGGATCTCCCTCCCCAGCAGGAGAGCCAGGGAAAAAAGGGAACTTCCCGCACTTGTGCCGCCTTTAAATACGCAAAATTGTGAGAAGCACTATTGGATCAGCAAGTGTCCATCAAGTAAGTTTCAACCTACTACAGTGCTGGCATTTTATCCTGAATGGAACATAACACATATCAGGAGGGTATGAGTGGCCAACAAGGAACAAAGGTCAGCTCTTGTCCCCCATTACCTCCGTGGCCTCATGGAGCACTTGAAGGATGGGCTCACCTGTTTGATTTCAGGAGCATTTGGGAGCTGTCACAGACACTGCCCTTACTGGTTAATGAGGGGCAGTGATGCTATTGTCAGTGCAGATGCCAGGCTGCTCGGAGCTAGCTGTTCTCAGCCGTCTCACACTGCTGATCTGACAAACCTTCAGGATGATGCTGTTCAGCCCTTCCCAACTTACGGCCAAAACCTGTAAGACCAGTCTCCTCCTGTCGATGCTGTACCGAGCTCTTACCCTTTCCTGTCATAAGGTCACTGCAGAAACAACTGTCTTCATCCTATGGAAGTGCAGTGCTTTACTGATCTTTGACTGTAGGGCTGAGAGCTTCTAAAATGCAGATACAGCATTATATAGTTAAATTACCACATAGCTAAAAAGACAAAAACATTAAAACACTGTGGCACTGCTACGTTAAAATATCTGATTAAACTATTTGGTTAATATTAAAATATTTGATTAATACTATTTGGGATATGAATAAGGCTTGAGCAAAATCCTGTAAGGATCCCTGTCCTGACTGTACTCATGTATCACATGAAATCAGGCAGGAGGGTCTCTGACTTCAGCTGCTTTTCTTCACAATGTCCCACTTACATGACCTTATATACAATTTTCTAAGCTGCCCTTGAGAGACACTGATATAGTAATTTCTGTTCAACTCTAGTATGTAAGTTCCTCTAAAGGAAATTTTAGCACCCATGACCTTCCTAAAAGTGAACATACATATTTAATACCCAGGAAAATTAATTGAATTCTTTCTTTCATATACTGTGCTCTCCAGCAAGTCCGCTCAGCCCCTGCCTAATTTGAAACAGTTACCCTTCTTCCATCAATGCTCCCGTAACTGTATGTAGCCAGAACACTGATACCTGTGATTTATATAAATAATGAACAAATGCAACTGGGTTATATTGCCAGGCCATGAATCAGCCCTGCTAACCAGGCTAACAGGGGAGCCTGTTACAGGCTAACAGAGCCATGTGCTTTCCATGGGAGTAACATTTAAATGTCATCTATGACCACTTCTCATGGGCTTCAAAATTACCAAAGGACACCTTTTATCCCTCTCCAGCTTGCACAGAATAAACATTCAAAAATCAGAAAATGCAAGTAAAAATGTGTACTAAAGGAGAGCTATGCTCTCCCCTCAGTGAGCTCACTCCAGGTGTGCGTGACAGTCAATGCACACGGCAGTATCCTGGGACAGATCTGCTCTGCCAGAAATGCTGCCCTTCCGCCTTGTTCCCATAAATTCACCACTTAAGTAAAAAAGTCTTGCAGAATAATATTCCTACATGTTGGCCAGATTTGCAGGAGTTTACTGAGCCACCTGCTCAGTATAGTTTTCCCAAATTAACCAACTCAGCAGCAGTGCCTGTCCCTTCCAAGCCAGGAATACGTCCTTGGGAAGGCAGGACATGGAAGGCAGCTGCTTCCATCCCTGCAGGGTCACCAAAACCAGCAGCAGCACCACCCACCCTCCTGCACAGCCAGCTGGCTGGATACAAAGGCACAGAGGTCCAGCTGAACAGCCTTTAATATACGTGACCACGTTTGGGACAACAGTTGCAAGGCCAGTTTAGCCTCCCTTGCTCTCCTCTACTGTCAGGGTGGGATCCAGTGAGGATGCAATGACTGGTCTGGCTGGCTGGCTCCCTCCCTTGTGCAGGGCTGGTGGGGAGGGTTTTGCTTCATGCACTTCTCTTCATTCACAACCCTCATCTCTTCTCTTCTGGCATGTCTGTGTCCCTCCTGGTATACTTGTAGCTTGGTCTCCAAAGTGAGCTTGCTGGTGAAGGGAAGCTCATCAAGAGGGCAGCACAGACAGCAGCCTGACAGACACTGCCTGGGCTTGGTGACTGCTTCACCTTGTGTAGTGTGATGCTTTTAATCCAGCCTTGGTTTCTCAGCTTTTTGTGATGCCCAGGCATGGTCCCTGCTGGATCTGGATCCTGCTCTGAGGATGGAGTGTTCACATCCCACTTCATCACTGGAGACTGAAATGCTACAGTCTCAATTTAGTTCTTCTAGAAATCCTGTCTAACAATGATGGTTTTATTACTTTAGCACATTCTTCCCCTCCCAGAAGAGACCTTTAAATCTTGGGCCATAAACATGTATGCCCATGCTTGAGCACTGGGAAAAACAGAGTTAGAGCAGAAGCATACCAGGCACTGAGCTAACCTACCTTCATGCACCTGATGGATTAGTGCACCTTTTCCTCTAATGTAATGCTAAGCTGTGTTTCTTTTCTACATATTTCTAGAGACATGAGCAAGGAGGAAAATAACCAGGTTAAAAGTATGTTTAACAGTTAACTATATATGAAGAAGCACACAGGAAAGCTTTTTACTATATTCCCTAATGCTTTGTCTATACCAGCTCTTCAAAAACATGAACAAGAGATTGGTGACCACAATTACCAGTGATCTTTCTGAACTTTCCTTGCCCATACACAGAGGCGGTAGTTCATTATAATTAAGCACACACAGATTTACTCAGCTCAATAGCAAAACCTCATACAGGGATGGCATTAATCCCACCAGGATGAAAAATACCCATTTTTTAAAATGAAAAGAGTGCTTGGGAACTTCTAGGAACACCATAAACTAGACAATGGTGAGCCCTTCACAAGCAGAGGCTGGAAGAGCTGGCAGCTCCTTGTAGGGAGCTGTGCTGGTGAGGCACTGAACTGGCAGGGATGTGGCAGCACAGATGTGTCCATGACACATGGCAGAGGCAGGTGTTCACACCTGCATCAGCTGGGTCACAAAGCCATAGTAAATAGAAGCAGGGCATCCCAAAGCCTTTGAGAAAATATGTACTCTTTGCAGCTCTTGTGGGTAATGGCAATGGATAATAGGTTTTTCATTTGTGTCTTTGGGATTTGAAAAAACCCAAAGGCACAGAAGAATTCAGGCTTTTTTAAGGCACTCCAAGAAAACCCACAGCTGGAGATCTGTGGGATGCACACACAACTCCACACACAACTCTGTTTCAGCAGGAAAATGCCATAAACAACTGCCAGTTTGGAGATGCTGTGCTGGGGACAGCTACAAACTGGTTTGTGACTTACTGCAGTAGGACTACGAACCTCAGTTGAAAACCCACAAATTTAGGGGACTGTACTACCATGTACATGTGCCTCAGTCACCTGCTTTGGGCTCCTGCTATTGCAATAAGGAGAGATCTAACTAAGTCAGTACAGTTAGGCCTTAATTTGCCTCATCCCAATTGAGAGGCAGCAAGCAGATGAAATGATGCCTGACACAAAGGGCCCCTGTCTTTCCACTGCTAGAATGGAGTGCTGAAGGTGACTGCTGCAGGTTCACAAAAAAGATTTGAAATTAAAATCTCAACGAACACATATAGATGCATATACTTTGCTCTCTTTCTTAACACTCAGGTGCTAAGAAAGGCACCTTTCCATTCTGCCTGTAGAAATGCATTGAGAATGGTTTGCATGTGTAATACATCTTGATTTCCAAGGACTGCTGAGCCTCCTCTGGGATTCCTCCCGTGGTAAAACTTTGATGTGTTTGCTCACCTTCAAAACAGGATAAGCAAAGACATCAGACACAGATTGACAACGCAGCCTATTTTTGTTTACATTTGTTGCCTCCCCTCCTTTTCTGCTGCCAGAACAGCCCTTCAGTCCCATCCCCTCGGAATAAGCTGAGTTGAAGTGGGAGTGACAGCTCAAACAGATTTGATTCCTCCTAGACTTTCCCGCACAGACTCTGCAGTGATTTAAAACCTGCTTTCACTGATGCAGCTTCCGTGCAGGTCATCATTCCTGCAGGCACTGGCTGGCAGAGGTGGCTGTACCTGCCTTCCCTGGAGCCACAGAACACCGAGCAAGGCCATGTCTCTGCATGGAGCACTGATGTCTGCTCTGATGGGATAACCCAAGGGTGCTCAAAGTGAATCCATCATTTCCCATGGCACCCTAACTCCTGCCAAGCATATAACACTCCCTCTGCAAAAATAGAGCACCACTGGTAAATATTTTGCTTACAAAAAGGGCGTTTATTTTCCCAAAAACACCACTGCAGAAAGCACTATGGTGTTATTTACAAGGTGAGCAGAGACAGTGCATCACTAAGGACTGGGCTCCTTCTACAGCAGCTAGGAAGGTGTTCCAACCTCCAGCATTTCATGGTCTATTCATTCTCTGTTTCCACAGCTCTGAGACACAATGTATGTGTCACACAGGAGACACCATCTTGCTTAACATCATGCAGACAGCAGTACCAGATCATCTCTCCCTCCAGGAGCTGCAACTCCCACATCCTCAAACTGGCTATGGCAGCACTATGCTGCCGGCTGAGAGAAATATGTCTCGGAGAGCATCACATCTGTGCCTGAGTGTGCAAGGTGCAGAAGGAATAGGGTAAAGCTGACAGAGACTGCAGCAAAGCAAAGCCTGCAAAGGTCTGCTCTTGATCTGCTTGTGGCTCACACACAGTCCCCACGGATCCCGTTCCAGTGCCAGCACAGGGCACCACAGCCAAGAGGACCTGCTGAAGCCGAGCGCACAGCTTAAGGAACCCAAAGAGGAATGATCTTTGCTATGCAGAAAATACAGCTTGATTTGTGTTTCCTGAGAATGACTGATACACTGGGGAACTGTCATGAGGAAGGAAAAAGGGATGGGAGGTGGATTTAATCACATAATAGCTATTTATGGCCACGAGATGGCATTCCTGCCCCAGAGATGTCCCTCTGCTATGCCTGCACCTAGCCCAGGACTGCACAACCTATCCCAGACTGCTGCAGCCTGGGCTGGACTCTGCTGCAGAAATCCCTCAGCTGGTTTGGGTGCAAAAAAGTTGCATGGTTACTTTCCATGATTTAAATGATGACTGCTTTTCAGATGCCCTGAGCTCTTAGTTAATACTATCACAATTAGAAGAGAAAAACTCAGCAGGAGGAAATGGAAATGAAAGCCCAGCACTGTTTTACTGGGAGGTCTGAACTGAAAGAAAATTGCTTTTACAAGGGCTGCCTACTACATGTGCTCCATCAGTGTATCTGCTTTGGATACAGTATGAGTTTACAGTTTCATTCAATAAATGCCTGTGTGCATTTACTGTCTGTGGCTGTGACCGCTTCTTGAATAGGGTGACTTCAATGCCACACACATACTAATCAAAGTTTCCTTTGGCCAAAGATGCTCCATTGAACCAGGCACAAAGCTGCTCACTTCACAGAATGATTAAAATCAAATACGATTAATCACTTCTATCAAATCTTGTCACCCTGGAAGAAAACACAACAGTAGAGGACCAACACAACCAAAAACCAACTGCCATTGGTTAAGGCCTGGTAATGATTTTGGACTTCATAAGGCCATACCCTGCCAGATTTACAGAAACTTACTATCTCACAAGCACATACCATGGAAAAGGAGACAGAAATCCTCTGCCTGAAAATACAGGTTACTAGTTTGTGCCAACATAGTCTAGAACCTCCTTTATAAGACAGCAGAGAGCAGTGAAATATTTTCTAAATGTAAACAGCAGAACACAACACAAGGTACCCTTCCAAAATCAGCTAAAAGGAGGAACAAGAAATGTAAGACCATCTCTTGTTGTGCCACCACTCACATTTTTGCTGTCCTATATTTTTCTAAGCCAGGATCCAGGACAGGAAGCCCAAATCCAGCCAGACACCTGGGTTTGCCTTGCCTAACTTCTGACAGGTAGTAGCAAAGTCACAATAGCATCTCCTGGGTCAGTGGGAATGAGTGGATAATTCCAGCAGGTGATGCCCACCCAGCCATCCGCAAGCTCCTCTCTCCATGGACATGCCTTGTCCTCCTTGTCCACGTAGCAACAACAGTACGTTGCTCCCTTTAAGTGCTTTTACACTTAGTTCTGTGGTTTGTTGGGAGATGCAGCCCAGTCACAAAGCCAGTCACTCTACCTTCATTTCACAAAAGGGACACCTAAAATGTTGAAAAATTACTATCAAGGTTGGTCTTCTCATTTCACCATTCCAGAGCTTTGTCCAGACAGGAGCAGGCACAGTACCAAATCTTTAAAGCATGTTCTCTAACTCCCTACACTGCTTTGCAGCAATAGCAGCGCCCCTCATTAAATAATAATGTGCACTACTTGTACACAGCACTTAATAAATAAATCAACAACTGGGCCTTTTCATATGTCTCATCCCCCGCCTTTCCCTTGGCAAATGTGCAGAACTTACACTAAGGCATGGCTTAATTTTTTTTTAGAACACCCACTATAAGCAATAAACAGCATGACAGAACATATCCCAGAACTTGCATTTTGCAGTCCTCCTCATAATTAAGCACTATTTCAGATCACTTAATCTCATTTCAATGTCCTTTTGGTTTTTACTATCCCCATCTTAAGGTTGCAAGCATAGGAGTGATGAAGCAGACGGGTGTCAATGAAAATCGCCTTGGGCATCATCACACCTTCTGGAATACTTAAATTTGAATGTATGTGCTATCACAGGAATACATAATTCCCAAGTGCATAGGAACACTCAAGAAATTAGCTGGCAAGAAAAGCAAGACATTCATCTGTGAAAGAGAAGGTGCATGAGCTCAACCCTTACTAGACACCAGAGAATCCATGTGAAAGCAATGCTATGTGTGTTGTAAAAGTCAGGGAAAACAGAGTCAGAGCTTGCACTTACTTGATACTGGAAGAAACCAAGTAAAAGGGTTAAGTGTAAAGAAACAAGCCTTCATTATTCTTCAACACAGCTTCTGGTGTAACAGTGTAGTACAGGAGAGCAGCGACTGCATATGAGACCTTTGGGAACAGGGCCCCACCCCATCACCATCCACAGTCCCAGCAGAGTATTCCACAGCTCTCCAGGAGGCTCCTCCACAGCAGTGTGGCTGTCTGAGTGACACTCAGGGTAAGGGAATCCCTACAGGATCTTGCCTTTATTCTGGAGAAAAACTCAGCTGCTTAATCTAAAGCAGAATTTTTGTCCCACAGTGGCTGAGCTGGGTAAGAATCAATCCTGCAGAACAGCTATGAAGGAGCATCAGAAAAGGTTCTGAATTCCTAATTAAAAAGGGTAGTAAATCACTTGCATGAAGACTTCCCATAATAAATCACATGCTTGCACTTGGGTAATAACTTTTTAGTACATTTTTTGCTGTGCTTAATGACTTGCCCACAGCCTCCACTTTCAGAAATGAGAACGTCACAGCATAAATCTCAGAAGCATTATGGAAATACTGTCATACAAAAGGGGATTTGAAGAGCGGATCAAACCAAGCTAACAGCAGAACCCTTCAGGTGCAAAGTCATGCACAGTCTCATCAGAAAACTGTCTCTTAAGCATGCTAAATAGCTGTAGGTGAAGAAAATTTGTGTCAGGGATTTGGACACCACTTTGTACCCTTCAGCCTTAGACACAAGGGCTAAAAGCAACTGCCCTGAAGTCCCTGTCACTGTCACCTCTTAGCCCAGCAGCACCACGGGCTCAGGGCATCTGCGCCATGCTCACAGAGGCCAAAGCTGAAGACCTCTCCTGGAAGACATTTTCGCAAGAGATGCCTTGGGGCAGACTGACCCTCTGCTCCAAGCCTCACCCCAGGAACAAGGACTGTACCTCACAAGCAATGGTGTCTGATTTTGCTGTACCCAGTGACCTGCTTTAACATATACCTCAGGCTCCCAGAGGAGCCTAAGGGGAAAGAGCTGCAAACATCTGCACAGCTGTGAAATGAAGTCGTGTGACTGTAAAGGCAATCCAATCAGTGTGGATAACTAAGACAGCTTATATTTAATGCTGAAGCCAATTAGAAGAGTGAGAAGGAGAAAAAAAAAGCAAGAAAAAGCAGCTATTTCTTAAAATTTCCTTTTGCTTTGTTTTTTACCCAGCATTATGAATTTTGCTTACACAGGGCTTAGCTAAGCATGCAAACCTAAACAGAATGTTTGCTTGAAACTGTGTAGCCACACAGGACCTGTGCCTGACCTTTGCCTTGTATGGAAGAGACGTACCAGGCCTGACAACAACAGCTGTACTGAGGGATGCACAACAAGAATTAAACTCTCCTCTTTATGTTTATCAACATAAACCCCTTTAGTTTAGCACAGTCAAATTAATTATATGGAATATTCATTTGGAATTTATGCATCTCAGAAGGGCTTTTCTCATTTTACCACAGGGCAGTGTTCATGGCATCTCCTAACAAACCGCTGCAGCAAAACACTGACGGCGACAGAACACTCCTATCACACTCCTCTCTGTGCAAAGCCACTGGGCATCACTTCAAACTCCAGGACCTAAGGCAGGGGATTCCTGAATGAAAAGACCAGATTTTCCCCTTCTGCAGACAGAGAAAGCATCCTCACTTGCCAGCCTCGCTTCCCACAGGGCTTCTCTCTTTGCTGTTCAGTGCCCATCTCCCAGAAGGAGAAGGTGACTGAACCGCACTGAGGAAGGATGCTGTGCAGTCCTGTCCCTCTTCATGGCCAGGCAGTGGGCTCTGATGGATGTGGCACACCACTCTGAAACAAAAACTCTGGCTGAGTGATAAGCTTGGAGGTTTGGTGCAGGGATCTGAACAAGGGCAGTCTGTTGCAGCAGAGATAAGCAGCAGAGCTGTCAGAGCACCTTGGAACAAATCAGGGAGCAGCATCAGAGCAAGCACAAAGATAAAACCAGACACTCCTGTCTCCTAGGGACGTGGCTAAGGGAAAGGGGATGGGAGAGGTTTAGAAGTTTACCAAAGACATTACTTTATCAAGAGTGAATTTCTGGATAGGGCACAGGGCTCAAGCCCCTGGTCATGACAAACATAAGACATGGCATGGAGTCAGATGAGACCCACTGAGTGTCCTTTCTCCAGCACTGCCCTACAGCACATGCTGAAGAAAACTACATGGAAAAAAATCCCAAGCAATGAAGAGTGGTCTTTCCTCCTTCAGAAAACAACAAGTTTCATCCTCACTTCTCATTCCCTGGGCTACTCCACAACCCTTGCCCTGCTCTGCAAGGGGGATATATAACCTCAAAATGAAAACACTTTCAGAGGAGCAGCCGACACCCCTGTCCCTTCATGGCATGTCAAACACACAGAAAGGTTGGCCAGATTCTTCCCCCATCAGTATTTACTGCTTTTACCCCAAATGGTTCAGCTCCATTCAGTGCAAGTACACCCAATTTTCACTACTGTGAGAGCGGGGAGAATGAGACTTATCTGGGTGCCAGACTAAGTCCAGGTGAAAATACAGCATTTTTTCACAAGGCACATAGTTCCTTGCTGTTGTTTGGGTCTCTTATCTTTTGTTCTGTTCACATCAGAGAAAGGTGATGTAAGATGCTGACCATGAGCACTGCTACAAGCACAGGTCACTGTTTAAATATATCCAGCAGCTTCTCCAGAGACTTTAGGACAGGGGGTTGTGCCTGGATCTGTTGTGCTATTCCTAAACCCCTTGACAACCCTGTTCCCAGGCTGCACAAACAGCAGCACTACTAACACAGCTCCTGGAAGGGCATTTTGGAGACGTGCAGAGGGCAGACCACAGGCCAGTATGCAGGGAAGGCGGGGAGGGGTTATAAACTCCACAACCATCTGCAAGAATACAGTTCCAGCACGAAATGCAGTTAAAACCTTCTCACCAGGATTTGGGATATCTTTTAGAGGCATCTGCGTGTTAGGGCATAATACACGAAAGCTTTTTCTTACACAACTTATTAAAAGCACTACCAATAAAACACTGCAAGCCTGATCTGAAATGAACCTTGCTATTTCAGGTCTGGCTTTCTCTAGAACTGTGCTATCCCCTGCATCTGTGCTGAGGCAGATAATCCTCACATAAAGGGATTGGGCTTAAAATGTCAGGAATCCAACATGAAGCCTGAGAAGAAATAGAAGGCCAGTATTTACTGTTGTCCCAAAAAACCACACTCCTTGCACACAACTCATCTGATCACTTGGTATGTGTGGCTGCTAACCCTGCTGCTGCCCTGCCTCTCTCAAGATCTGCAAACAGGAATCAAGCTCCAAAGTCACTAAGATTCTTTCTTCTCAAAAACTGCTGGTTTTGCACCAGAAAGATGAAAGAAGAAGCTCTCACAGACCTAGACAAGTGCTTTTGGAAATCCTTCCCTGGCTGGCTATTTGCCTTTAGCCATTAGAGATGTGGAACCTAGGCTGGAACCCCTGGCATGGCATTGAGTTGAAGAGCAGTCACCATCACCAGTGTGCTGTGGCTTGGGTGCTCTAGCTGAGGGCTGGCATTTCAAGGACACATAAGAATATAGTGAACAATTCCACAAGTTAGGTGAGAAGATGTCCTACAAGGTTGAGTCGCCCCGTAACACTCTTCACCCCAGAACACAGGGCTGTCATAGAAAAGTGAAGTCTTCCAGTGAATCTTACTGTTCAAATGTAATTTTTCTCCCCTGATGCTTATGAGAAATTTAGTCTTTTGTAGCCTGTAGAGCCTCCAGACAATGGCAAAGCTGAATTTCAGTTTCAAGGCTGGCAGTTTAAATATGCTGCCTGTTTCCAGAGCTGTATCCACTGCATATTCTGAACACAGGTGCTTAACCCACAATTTTTGAACCTCTGAGATATAAAACTTCTGGGATGTACAGAGGTAACTTGCTTCAGAGTTTACACTTCCATAGTGCTGAGGCTCAAAATTCCCAAGTGTTCCTCACCCCCAGGCCAGGCAGCATCCTCTGCCAAAGCACAAAAATCCTGGGATACTGGGCAGCAAGTAGTCCCTCATGCCTTCACTGAGCTGCTTCCTTTCTTTAGGGGCAGTTTGCTTATCACAAAAAGTACAGAAGCAAACGTGGTGTAAATTGCCTCAGTGAGGTTGGTGGCGGCATCTAAACTAACACCTCAGAAGGCTGTTTTGCCTGGCCATAAATCTTTTGTTTCTAAGGCAGCACCGCTCAAAAATGCACCAAAAACTTCTCTGAGCTGTTTCTATCACTTCCCTCATCACCAGAGTACCTGAGGGCCTTCAAGTCTTGTATTAAGCAAGATGACAAACATGTCACATCTGGTTCATTCTCTCTTTCCTTCTCAAGAGAACTTTGGTGCAGTAAATTGCTTTCACAGCGCTTTCATTTCCTCTGTGTGTGCTGCTGTGCCTGGGAGGGGAAGCAAGGTGAAAGAAACACCTCTAGTGCAGGGAGGAAAAAAAGACAAGTTTTTTGTGATGGCCTCTGGTGTCTGTGATGGTTATTCTAGAGCCTCAGCTTGGCCAGTCTTTGGTTCTGGAATGAAAAGGTCCTAGGACCCTCTAGGAATTCAACTGTCAAACCTACACCCCTCCTAAGCCATTTCCATAGGTATTAGTCCAAGTGCTGGAGGAATCTGGAAGACTTTAAGCCTGGATCACACCTCTACAGGAAGCTAGTGCAGAGAGAGTGTGAGTGCGATGGACTTGCATAACTTTTATCACACCGCAGCATTCAGTGTTGGCTGCATTTTCTTGAGGGCTGATGGCTTCATGCCCAGACACTGTACACTTAATTATAGAAAAAGACCCACTCAAATAAAGAGTTCACTCCTACAGGTCTTATTTTCAAAGCAATTCTCATAGAAATGGTCCTGCTTCTTGCAGTAAGAAGACTTGTGTATGGAAAGGCAGACCCTTTGAGCAAAAGTGGGATGAACAGACTAATCTAAACAAGTACATGTAACCCAGGAGAAGTGTGCTTTTTCAGTATGAATAGTAGTAACTTCCACTAAATAAAGCCCAACTTTCTCCACTGAAGCAATAAGAATACCTAAAATAGTGACAATTTTAGGAAATTTTGCTCCAAGCATGGGAATTTTGCTCCAAGCACAGCTCTCTTCCTTCCGTCTCTAAAGAAGATTTCAGAGCAATTTGAAAAGTAAGCCAGGCAGCAGCACTTTCCCAGATTGGGAATATTGTTTTTGAACCGCTTACTGCAGATTCCTGCTGCTCTGGTGCAGTGCAGAGCATGAGGCGCCAGCAATTTCTGTGCCTCTCTGAGAGGACAGTAACAGAGGAAAGGCAGCCTGTCCTCAGCTCTGCTCTGTCCTGCCTCCATCCACTGCTCCTGAGCCGTCTGCAGTGCTTGTGCACTCCCATGTCCTGCAGCCAGGTGGTTCTGGATTTCCTTCCATGAGCTTGGGAAGTTCCTGGCAAAACACCACTAAGGATTGGCCACTGGGGAAGGGGTTATGAACACAAGAGCACTGCTCCCTACTCCTGGAGGAGGCTTCGTATCACCTTAGCAATTCTCTGCTGTGAGGAAGCACATTGAGAATTTAAGTGTGAAATCTCTGCAGTCATCCAGAGAAAACATGTCTCAAATCCATAATGTTTTAAGTTAACTAATCCCACAAATTGGAAAGGAAAGAAGCCATTCATCATTTTCTCCTTCCAAATAACAAAGACCAATCACTACTGGTAGGTGCTTAACAACATCCAGGTAAGACAAAAGAAAGGCAAGTATGGGGTCAAAAGCGGGGATTTGGGGACGAGGTCAAAGAGGACAGAACAAGACTCTGCCCTTGAATGGGACTGGGCCAGAGAGGCCTCAGATAAAGCTTTAACTGAGTTACTTGAAGCTTTTCCCAGCTCCTCCCTTCCACCTCTGGCTGTGGCTGCCAGACTGTGCCCCTGCCAGCTGTTCCCTTTCTCGTATGACTGCCAAAACCCTGACAATGAGGACAAGATAATGTACCTACACCTGATGGCACCAGTTCAGATGGACACTCAAACAAGTACTTATCTAAGCACATGCTTAACTCCATCCCTATTTAGTAAAGCACTTACGTATAGGCACAAATTTATCTCTCTATGGCTACATGAGACATAAGCCTCTCACTAACACTTTTTTCCCCTCGGTCAGAGCTTATGTGCCATTCTTAGCTGCAGGACAGCACTCTGCATGTGTGGAAGGCCATGCTTCTCCTCTGCTTCTGAGAGTCCCCTCCGCCCTCACCATGCAGGAGCCAGAGCTGTCTGCAGTGACTCGGCAGTGCAGAGATGGGGCAGAGGAGAGCGTGGTGGAGAGACCAAAGCAAGGCTTACGTTGGCTTTGAGGCTTCAGCCTGGTCCGTCTGCAGCTTCTCCCCACCTTCAACTTCCATGGTGCAGTACACAATGCGGTTGGGGGCCAGCGACTTCAGACCCTGCACCTCCATGATGACAACCTGCAGGCAAAGAGGGAGAAATATAAGAGGAGCAGCTTCCTTCAGACCGTGCTGTGGCTGCTCAACCCACGGGGTCAGCCAGTGCTGGGGTCCTTCATGTGCTGCTGAATGTTCACGGTGGCAAGTGGGCAGGGATGGTGGCACTGCCCAGGCTGAGTGGGGACCATGGCAGCCAGCCAGGTCTGTATGGAGACCAGGATTCCCTCTGACTGCACATGGGCTCACTGAAACCCTTGGGTGTCCAGGGCTGTACCAAGCTTCAGGAGATGGTCCTGCCTCACAGACACGGTCCTGCCTCATCTAGAAGTGCCTTAATATGTGAAATCCAGAAAAAAAAAGCACACAGCTACTCAGCTTGTGCCAAAAGCATATTTTTCATATTAATCATAGAATGGCTTGGGGTTGACATTTGAAGATCATCTGGTCCAATCCCCATGCTGTGGCATCTTTCAGCAGATCAGGTTGCTGAGAGCCCCATCCAGCCTGACCTTCAAAAATGCCAAGGATAAAACACCTATGTCCCAGTTGTTCCCTGTTCCAGTGTCCTACCACCCTCATCAAAAACATTTTCTTTCTTTTACTCAATCTCGATCTACCCTTTTCCAGTTTAAAACTGGTGCTCCTTGTCCTGTCAACTCTACAGCTCTGGTAAAAAAAAAAAAAAAATCTTTCTTCATCTTGCTTATAGAAAATCTTCCTTATTAAGAAATCATGACCTAAGTTCCTTGCAGGTAATTAATCTTTTTTTCTGTTTTTAAAGGTGATTAATCTCACACACCTTAAATATTTCCACAATAAGCACTGAGGGATTTTCTGTTCATGTTTTATTGCAGCTATCTATGGAGTATATACACAGGGGTTTAAAGTTCCTCTCCTCAGGTCTTCTGATCTGTCTGGAGCTGAGGATCCTCTCCCTGGCACACAGAGCTCCACAAATCCTCTGATGAGTGCAAATTTTTGGTAAAAGCTTTCTTGCAGCAGGAGTTTTGTGCACTGAGCAGTGCCCAGACCTGCCAGCTCCTTAAGTCAGTGCTTCACTGGGCTTTGAGTTCCCACCAGATGGGGTTTGGCTGGAGCAAAGCATTTGTGACACCCCGTTGTAAGGATGTCCCTTCACACACAGCTGTACACACTGCACAGCTTCTGCAACAGGGGGGGCTACTGCCCTGCTCCTCCATATGAGAATGCCTGGAAGTCAGGCTTATGTGATGCTGCTCTTAAAGGCACCATATCTGGTTCCACAGCCCTAGTTCTAAATAAGACTGAACTGAATACTATAAAGATGGTTTCAGACACTTAATGAGTTAAATTCTGAGACTGGACAATCAGGGTTGTTAAGTTTTGCATTAGCGTGATATGTATAACAAGAGACCCCCCTCGGAAGAGAAAGAAACAGGAAACTACACAAAAATAGAATATTTTGATTCTTCTGCATCCTACATTTTTGACTCCATCCTGGTAGTTGTTTTGACAATGTAACATAAACCCACTCATTGACAGACAACAACAATTCTGTACGGGTGAGCTGATGACTCCTCAAAGTAAATATGCCCAGAAACAAGACCACAAATGTATTTGCACAAAACGACTGAGCTGGCTGAAAATGGCTACTGAGTAACACTGTTCCAGGACTGAGGCAGCCCGTGTCAGAGGCAGCAGCAGCACCCTGCCTTCCCCTGGGCTGCACAGACGCACTGCTCGACAGAGTGCTGAGCACAAAGTCAGTGTGCAACAGAGAGCAAAGAGCAACCCAGCACAGCACAGTGCTTCCACACAAACTGCAAACCAATCTGTTGGGTGAATTCAAACCCCAGCAATTTTTAACAATTCTTTAAAAGAGGAAAGCAATTCTTGCAGGGAAATACAGCAACGCCTTTAGCTGGCAATGTAACATGCTGATATTTAGTGTTGCATTATTGTACTGGTTTGGGGGACAATACAGGCTCAGGGTTACTGAGCTACACAAGGTAACGAACTGCATGAAGAGGTCAGTTAATGATGCAGATTTCTGAGCCATCTGATATTCATCATCAGGAAATGCCAGACAGTGCATATCACACAGATTGTTCCAACAAGGTGGTGAGACACCAGAAAGGACACAGTGTTTAATCACAGGCAAAGCTTCCAGTAAACAGAGATTGATTTCTACTCACCTCTCTCCACCTAACCTAAATTTGAACTGAGCAGAAGTTGGCTGCTGTGCTTTTTACTCCCATGAACACTGCACACTGTTGTGTGCATGTAGCTTACCTCCAGGGAGAATGACAACACAACATCTGACTTGGAAAGCTGGTTCTCGTTTTCCTCTCCCATGTCAATTATTGAGGTGTTGTGGCTACGTTTCAGCTTCTGCAGCTTGAACTCGGAGCCTCCTTTAGACACAGGCATGCTCTCCAAGTTTGCCATCAGGAGATTGACAGATGACTTCAGCTCCTCAATGTACATGTTCTCCATTTCTTTGGACACAAACTTGGGAAACTTGCGCTCCTTGGATTTAGAAACAAACACAACAGAATGAATGTTTGTGACAATCAACAACCACTGGTTGCAGTGGGAGAATCTCCCAGGGGCATCTGCAGAGGTTTGTGAGCAGGGAACTCCTACAAACCAGATGACAAATTACAGCTTCCCCCTGGGTAATGTAGAAACATTGCCAGTTTTTCGTAGAATTACTACTTGGTACTTGTCCAACTTTCCTGTATCTTGCATGCACTTGCATTTCACTAACTTTTCTATCTGCAAATGGACTTTTTCCTGTGCGTATTCCTGTACTCAATTACAAACACTCCAGGCCAGATCTCAACTGAACTTTGTGACCAACAGCAACTTACTAAGGACTCAGATATTGCTGACAATAAGAAATTTGTTTTCTAGTCTCCCAGTTGTGCCAGCTCTTTTAAAAACATTTCTGAGCAGTTGCTCCATCAGGTTTCTAGGTGTGAAAGGAGCCCAAAGAGGGAAAATCAGCCATGTGTGGGCAGGAATGTTTGGTCCTCACTGGAAGAAGGGGTAAAACATCCTTTCCACTACTTGCCAAAGCCTGAGCCTCCCCCCAAGAAGACAACCTTTCACTGTGAGACCCTCCAGTGCTGCTTGCTGTCAACAGGAAATTTAAACTCTAAAACCAAAGGTAACAGTGAGGGCAAAATATGATGTTCCTCAAGGCACGTTCTCAGCTTTGAACTGCTGCCCATCCCAGGCCTGAGCCCTATATCTTCTGACAACTTTTCCCACGGCCCGAATCTGCTCAGGATTCAAATGTCTCTCAGTAGGTTATGAGACACTGTGCAAGGTGTAAGACAGTGAGGCAGCATCTACAGCCAGGGAACACAAGGCTGATGCACAAAGAATCTTGGTGGCAATTCACAACATTGTTAAAAGCCATTTGTAAAATGTATGCTAGAGAAGAAAACAAGGTCATGTTTCTTCTAGAAGACTGTCATCAGGCTGCTGAAAAAGCTCTCTTCTGCACTAGTTTTTGCATCAGTCCTCAACAGCTTACCCACTACAAGCAGAGCTCACAGCAGCACTCACACCAAGCAGTTAAAGTATACTCATCTGTTTCAAACTTCAATCTTGGGAAGCAATTCCCTCATGCAAATTAGACCTGATGTAAAATAAACTATTTAATCAGACTGCTCTATTGTCTGTGCATTATATAAGTTGCAAGTCACCCCTAGGAAAAAAAAAAAAGCAACTGTTTTGTAGATTTTGAGAACTTCTGCTGAAGCAATGATGTTCAGACATTATTGCTTTTTTACCCTGCTGCCATCTACCTCTCCAGGGACTGAAGTTTTGGCACTGCCCTCACAAACCTCTTTAGAAGTGCAGCAAGGACTGAGACATTTCACTGTGTGCCACCAGCAACTTCTCGTATTAAGGCTAAAAATGTGGTCTGAAGGGATGCATAACAGTTTAACTGGGACTATTTAACTGATGTTGGAGATGCAGAGATGTAGGTGTAGTCTCAAGTCACCCATCAGACTGGAGATACAGCTGGGAGAAGTCTAGAGTAAGACACTATCAAGAGATGCAGACAACAGCAAGATAAGGGTATTAGTCACCTCCCCATGTACTGGGAGGCAGAGAGAGGATCAGGAATGGGGACAAGCATGGAGAAAGGCAGAGTTAAGATGCTGAGGAATGACCTGTCCAGCAGGCTGGAGCAGAGTGGGTCCAGCCCCAGACAGACACATCACTCAAGTGTCACCACAAGGTCTCATTTAGTTGCCCCTACACCTGCTTCTCCTTGTCCTTGAGGCTAAGTGACTGGGTGGGGGAAAAGGCACCACAGAACAGCAGAGCACTCACTACTGCAGAGAAAAATATACGTCTGCCTTGGCATCACTAAGCTCTCATGTGTAATGCTGCTCTATTTAGCTGCTGGAAAAGTACAACATGCGGACTGAGAAGCCTGTCCAGATTCAGCTTTAAAACACCTGCTTGACTTCGAGCGTGATCCTCAAGCTGCCTGGCTCCAAGGCTGGGCTGATGTGCTCTGATGGAGTCAGGCTCAGTGAGGGACCTTGCCTAGTACTGCCCTAATGCTGCACTGAGCTGCACTCTCCTGGGCGCAGGGGAAGGCAAAAAGGCCCAGAGCCGTGTCCTGGCATCCAGAGGCAGGAAAGCTGGCACACACAGTGACTTGTGCAAGGTCACACAACAGGTCAGACAAAGCTTTGCAGAGCCACTGGTCCCGTAAGACTCCACAGCCTTTGCTGCCTCTTAAGTGCAAATGTCCTAGTGTGACTTTCTTAATTTATTAACGAGGCATTAATTCGCCTTGAGCATGGAATCTCCAAGACAGCCACCTCAGGGCTGGTTTCACAAGCACTGTAAGCCTCCCTGTGCAGCAAATCTGTATTAAAAGCTGCAAATTGGAGATAAAAATGGAAATGCTACCCTTTCACTGAGCTGAATTGTGAACCTGCCCTCTGTTACAAGGAAATCAGCCTTGCCCAGAAAGGAGGATACAGAAAAGGACTCAAAAGGTCATTTGGATGCCTCCAAAATATGGTATTCATGGATCTGAAAGAACAAGGTTTCTCACAGGCAGATGCTGGTGGGACCTGACATTCTGGAGAGAAGGCCTGCAGCAGTAACAGAGATTAAATATCCATAGCTGCCAACTGGAATACAGGTAAGTCCCTTTTACTCTAAACCACCCTCTAAGCTGCACAGTTGTATTTTGAAGGTTGAATTTTGCACAGGGATATGTCAGGTTATGTTGAGGAGTTTCCCCCTGACTCTCTCTCAGACAGCCAGCAGTGTCATGGTTTGTTTTCAGCATCCTTGGGGGAAGAATGGAAATGGCAAATTCTCATTTGCAAAAAATAATTAATGAAGCTGCAGCTTCTGCTGGCTGCTACTGAATCATGCATATTGTTGTTCTACATGCCATAAAGAGAAAATGAAATAACAAAATCAGGCAACCTTCTTCTGGCACCCAGGGCCTGGCTACCCACTTCAGAACCAGAGCAGCCGCACTCAGTGCAGAGACTTACATTTCACTGCAAATAAATACTGTACATTTTCTTGACAAGAATAAAGTGGCAAAGGGCCAAATGCTGAACAAAGGAGCTGCAGTCAGTTTGCTGTTTTGCTGCACCATTGATTGGCCACATGGTCATTGGCCATCTCACTAATTTTATCAGTGAAGTGTGGAAAGCCAGAGCCTATGTCCCCAAAGACAAAACAGCAGCAGATGTTTAACAGAAGTGTTAGTGAGCAGGAGCTGTGCAGGCTCCACCAGCACCATTGTTAATGCTTGACTATAAATCAATATGCTCTGCTTTTCACACCCAGGCATATCAGTGTGGTTGCAAACAGCTCTGATATTACTTTTCTTATAAAAAATCCTAATTTGGGCCCAGCTCAGGGCTGGGAGGACTGCTGCTGAAAGGCAGGCCCCTAGACTGAGCTTGTCTCTCTGAATAGATCTTTTTTTTTGGTATGTAGTAATGGTTTTTTGATTATCAAGAACAGCCAGATAGATCATTCCCAATGACTTCAGCCCCATTATGGGCTTTATCAGTGACTCAGAGCATCTGATTAGAGGCAAGGATAAAATTTGGCCATACTGATGTCAACAGGATCCTCTCCATCATCTATGATCCACTGGAGGCCACGTAAATCTGCACTGTACGAGGGTGTGATTTGCTCCTAGGGAGATGGCTCCTTACAGAAGGCTCTCTAGGGAGATTTGCTGTTTGCTTGGTTATCAAAGCTGTTTGGAGGTCCCGTGCCTCCTGCTCCAAACAGCAGCGATGTCTGCAGAGGATAATGCTGGCCTGACTGCTCTCATGCACAGTGTGAACAATACATCTGAAGGACCTTTAGTGAGGTAGCATTTACCTACAGGCAGGATATTGTGGCTCTCATCAGCCCGGCAAACAACACAAATCCCATTAGGACAATTCCTGGCTCCTTTTTTTTTACACGCCATCATCCACCTTGTCTAGGATAGAAATGTGACCTCTGAGGATTCACAAGGGATTTTTCAGAAACCTAAACTGCCCCAGCTCATCAGGACGTTCCAAGAAATGCATATCACAACAGCTTCATCTTGTTTTGTTTCCAGCTAATCATTTTTAACTGGTAATTATTGTGAGAAGAAACTCATAAGAGAATGACGGGACCTGGGGGCTGCATCAAACTCCTTGTATACTCCTAAATGAAGAGGTTATTAATAACAGTAGACTTTTTTTTTACCTTGGCAATTTGTTCTGCCATTTGGAGACGTCCATCTAACTCACGTCTGATCTGCGCTGCTTGCTCATCAGGGTTGTCCAGCTGTATAAAAACAAAAGGCAAATCAAGGTGAAAAATTAACCAGTGCAGCACCTTTAGGACCAGTTCAGTTCTTCAGGCTGACCACCTGTGCTACGTTGTTAATAGAGCAAGTGGTGAGGGGCCACATTCTGGAACAGAAGCCCCCACAAAGGAAAAACACAATGTTCACCAAACCAAGACAGACAGTTTTTGATGCCTGCCCAGCTGCCTCCTGGGGCTGAGCATCCTCCCCCAAGGTGGTCTGGTGCAGTGTAGTCTGGAAAGTTACAGCCACAGTGATGACAAAAGTTCTGATTCTCACCCTGATGAATGATGAACTCATCTGTTGGTGCTCACTGGATCAGCTGAGACACCACTTTGCCCCTGAACCATCACTTTCCACGGCATCTCCTCATCTGTCTGCCTGCACAATCCCTCACCTCCCCTCTCTCATACATGCTCATGCAGACCTGCACAGGTGCAGGTATTATTTCCACACACTGCTTCACCACTGATTTTCCAGAGAGCCAACACTGACTATGGCTGAGATTGATGGAAAGTGTATTTTTTATTAGCTTTTGAAAGCCTTTGTTATGGATTAAATTCAGGAAAACTACAAAGTGTCCCGACTGTGATGCAAATCCATTGAAGCTTCAGTGGTTTCATTCACACCAGCTGCACGAGGTAACCTGCTGGTATGCTCTTCTTTATATTCCTCATCTGAGCACCAGTATAGAGCCATGGATTACCAGCACCTTTTGGGATCAGCTGCCCCTGTTAATTTCTCTACGAACAAATGCACCTCACAACTATCCTGCACCAGTGTGGAAGCACCTCTCGCAGCTGCTTCATTAAGGGTAGGAAACGCACAGACCCAGATTTCTATTTCTTTGCACCTCTGAAAGAGAGGGCATTATTTGAATTCTATCTGAGCTACAGTAATTGAGGTTAATCACACACAACCCAAAATAACTCAGGAGCTAAATTTAGAAATTAGAGGTGCTGCTGTGGAGGAGGGTTGATTTTGCAGTATGATAATGAGCCAACAAACTGCCTCACGCTTTCTGCACTATCTTGATTGTGCAGATGTTTTCCAGTGATGCTACAGGTGTCAAGGAAAGACCTGACTGCAGAAGATTATTTTTCTTAGGCACCAACAAGCAACCTAAGCAGTCTCTATGGCTGTGGTTGAATGGGTAAAGTATTCCTTTCCAGGGCTGTATTTCCCAAGATTAAGTAGTGATGCCAAAACAAGAAACCTGATACTTAAAAAACCCAAAGAATCTTTCCAGGATGTATTTTCAATGACTCTGCATGATAGCTCCATGACAAAAGCTGATCTTTGGGAAAGCAATCATAGTCTGTAGTAGCCAAAAGAACATTTTCTTCTTGTTGTCTACAGAATGATACTAATGAGACAGCTCCTGCCTGTCCTCCTGGCACCTTCCAGCAGATCTCTTGTGACTAAGAGCAGCAGCCCAACAGCTCAGCCACTGTCTCCTCCTGTACCTGGGAAGGACTCCTGTGCCTGGGAAAGGCTCCTGCTGCCATCAAAGCAAGCAGAGTACATTTTACACAGTCATAACGCTATACAGGGCCATTAAGAGAGTAATGCTAGTGCCCGTAAAACATACTTTACTTGTGAAATAAGGCAAGGTGCAAATGTGAGGCATGCCATCTAAGCAAGACCCAGTAAGGCAACACAGACCTTAATGCCATTAAAACTCAATTTCTTAACTAGAGAATCAGCTATTTATTATCTGCCACATACATGCCCACTTTATATTTAAGTACTTGACAGCCAAATACATAAATTATTTTAAAAGTCAAAGAGAAACTGAATTAGTTTCGTTCTGCATTATGACTGTGTTATGGGTGTGCTGTGAATAAAGCAAAGATATAAATCATAAGGTTGTCCCAGTCAATTAAATGTGAAAAGTATTATAAATTTCAGTATATATATGATTTGGCATATGCACTGGGCTTTTCTTCATCAGCGTGCCACAAATATATGATGTATATAATTTGCAATTCTCAACTGCTCATTACCCAGCTGCCTGCTGGTAAATTAGATGTTTTCGTACGTCTACCTGCAACCACATTAGTTCTCTCTGCCTGCCCTGCAAAGACTATCTACACTGGCGTAACAGTTGCTAAAGCAAAAGAATAAAAATTGAAAACTATATGTAGATTAGGTTTGAAGTGGAACCCAAAACTGACCAGCACTGCAGCCAGCCTATCACTGCAGGCTTTGCAGGGCAGGTGTCTACTCTAACCCCTGGTGAGGGTTCAATTGCAAGAAAAAGACCTTGCAAGAAGACTGGTTTTTTACACATAAATTGTTACTAAGGAATAATTTTTAGTGGGCACTAGTAAATAAGAGAAATGAGTTTAAAATGTTCCTCATGAGAATTTGACCGTTTTGATTGCCAGTAAGAACCAGTTGCTGGCCTGCAGAAGCAATCCTTTGCTTCCATCCCCCTGAAACAAACTCATAGAGAGAATTTTATTCCTGTTATGCCAAAAGGATGGGAGATAATCCCTCTACATCTTTGAAAGGCAGAAGCAGACACAAACCAACCAGCCTAATTAGGCTGTAAGATCTTCAACAAGATGCACAGCCACCTACCAAACCCACATCTGAAGTGTTTGCTGCATCAGAGATCTCCTGCACATCGCCCAGCCTGAGCTTTGCAGTTTTTAAAGCCAAGAGGCCAGACTTACTTCCACTTATACAAGGAAATGCCAAAGGCAATGCAAGGAAATGAACGGTATTGGGGGATTTTAAACCCCCATGTTTTTTGAGTCCAAGTGCTTTATTTAACGTGTTTATATTGAAAGCTCCAGTTTCAGTTTATCACAGCTTAAAGCCAAACCATTTACAGTCACTACCATGGCTCCAAATGAGCCACTGGAGCAGCCCAGGCTGCCCTCCTCTTTCTTTCTTTGTTGTGCACACAGCAGTTTGGCACGTGTTGCAGTGCATGTGGCCAAAGCCATGCAGACCAAAGAGCGGTGAGTCAGAGATGACCCAAGCACCGCAGCCAAGCACCTGGTTAGGGTGAGAGTGTTTCACTCTCCCAAGATGTCCCTGTTCTTTAGTTTGAAAACAGTGTTTTCATAGGTTTATGCTTTCCCCTCCCAGAGTTATGTAACCTTCGTATTTATTCATGCACCTTATTGCCTATGTAATTTTGTCTAGACACATCTATAATCTTCAATCCCCCACTGGCTAATTCAAATCAGACCCTCCCCTGAGACCCTGGGGTTGGTTATCCCTCTGTACATGTCCTTATCCCATTGGTTTGTTTCCCTCTACTGCCTCTCTCCACCCCCTGTATAAAAGTCTGTGTAACGGACCCTTCTGGGCTTTCCTGTGCTTAGTCTGTTCCTGGTGCTGCCCAGCGGTGGGGAAATAAAGGACTGGATTACAGCCAGAAGAGTCACCTCTGTCCTCCTTTGCCTTCACCTCCTCCTCCATTGTCACCGACCTGCAGCCTGCTCCTCGCAGGAGCCTGCAGCAGCTTGCTCTCTATAGAGCCAACACTCATCTGACGAGCTGTCGCTTGTCCCTTTCTTGGGACACCTCGCAGCAAGATGCCTGCTCAGCCTCTGGGCGGCTCAGCGGTCAGCATCAGGCTCAGATTCACACCTCAGATCCACCCACCTGCCTGGGGACTGAGCAGGACACAGCTCTCTTGCCACTGACCGCAGTGAGAGGGCTGCAGGTGGGACCAACCTTCCCAGTCTGGGGATGGTGCTGGTGGCACAAGTGATGCGCTGTGCACAGCTCTTGGCTGGTGGTTGGAGCACAGTGGATTTGGCTGTTCCACCTAACACAGATTGATGGGGCACGATCCCGATAGACACAGGAAATGAAAAACAACACAGGAGCTAAACCCACACTCTGAGCTCAGCACTGCTGGGAATATTGTTTTTGTAAATGACAAGTGTGTATAATGAAATTACATCGTTATAAGCTAAGAGAGTTTATAATGACAAGATGCAACATACAGATACAACTGTCAATGCCTGGCATTTATGCCATGGACACGACAGGTATTGTTGGTGTAATTGCCATCAGCAGCCAGAAACCACCAGGACCATTTAAGAGTTTAATCCCTCCCTGCCAGCCACAGCTAATGCTGATCCCTGCTTCCCAGCAAAGGCAGCAGATGTCAAAACATCCCCGCTACCAAAGTGTAACTGAGGCCTGTCCCAGGGCATCTCTCATCCTTTGAGAAAGGTTATAATGGGGTGGTGGATCCAGTGGCCCTCCCATGACACATCCACCCATGGCCCTCCCATCCTCCCTGCAGAGGACCAGCCATTTGCAACAGGGTTCTGGAAAAATAAATTTTAAATGCTCTGGCAGCACAAATGCTGAGCTGCAGCAACCTGCTTTATGCTGCATTGGAAACATAAACACACCTGATTTTTATTCTTCTGGAAAGCAAAGCATTTAGTCCAGGTCTCTATGAAATCTTCAGCTACTGCCTGTGTTGATTTTCCTCCATCGCAGTATTGGCACCCGAGAATGGGTGATCAAGTGGGCTGCTGCCAAGCAGGGACTGTCCTGGCTGGGGGCAGTCTCAGCGATCCCCAACATTAATTTTCTCTATCCCTATGTCTAGCACACCACCATGCAGCTGGGGAGTCTGAAAATGCCACTTTGTCAATTATTTTCTGTGGCTGGAGGACTAAGACAAAAGCCATGACCCACTCACACTCTTCCTAAGCCTGGCTTAAGTCATCCAAAAATAATTAGTGCAACCAAATACATGTGCTGTGCATGGTTATAGGTGCCAAATGCCTCAAAGTTTCAAGGCACTCCTCCTTTAACATGTTGGGAGCTCTGTAGCTCAGCAAATGGTTGATTAAGTATTTCAAAGCAAACATGCTCGTGGTGAAGGTTGAACAAGATCACAATATGGGTGACAATTTTGCAGCTTTGATATAGGTCTTTAGGAGAGATCTTTGTCTCATAAAAGATGGTTTCACTTTGTGATGCATAGTGTGAGAAAACACTGAAAATTTCATAAGCCACATCAATTAATAATTAATCTGTCAGTCCAGGAGTACTCACAATTTGTGGCATCAGCATCATGGAGTGCTCCAACTGAAAGGAACGTGGCCCTCAAAGTGACTCATTGCAGGGATGCCCTTGGTTTCTTACCACAAAGCTGCTGTTTTAGGAGATGAAGTGCAATGAGGCAGGACAGAGTGCCACCATGTAGCACGCATATGCTCCATGTCATTGTCACAGACTGCTCTGTAGCATCCTTTTCCCACTAATGGTAAATATTCCTGTCTACCAGCAGCCAAGGGCAGCGGGAGGGCAGCAGTCTGGTGCTCAAGGCCCCAACCTCCTCCCACAAGTCTGAAGCAGAAGGCGGAGGAGGATCTGAACATTCCCTCTGCCCGCGGGTGGGATTCTGACTTCGCTTTAAATTGGGAACATGAATGATGCTAAGCTGCCTCAGAAGGGTAAGTCACTAATGTCCTGGGCAACATGCTCACCCTCTGAGCAGCAAACTGCAATGCACAGACCACTGGCCTGCCTTGGGATCTGAAACAGAAGCAAGGAAGCAGAAGCAAGGACAGCTTTTCCATGTTGGGGGGGAAGGTTGAGACAGGGGGGTTGACCTCCCTGTGTCAGCAACCACGGCAGCATCTGCATAGCCCAACTATGGATTCAAAAACTGTCACTCCTGCAGTTTGAGAGAGGATTTTGGAAGACCTGGAGGGACCAGCAGAACATGTCTTCTCCACCAGCCTTTAGGATTGCAGTGCTCTATGATCCCCCAACGTCCCAGGGGACTGATCTCCCAGTGCCACTGCACAGCAGCGATGCTTAAGGCTACCTCTCCTCTGGCCAGTCAGAGCTCCCCAAGTCAGTCTTTTAGGTTCAGTCATGCAGAATCTTTCTAAAGTTCCCCTTAATTCAAGGAATCTGTGCCTATTACCTCATCAAAATTTTCTTTTTTCCCTCCCATCAGCCCTAGCTCCTCACACAACCCTAAGGCTCCAGCACCCCAAAATGTGACAAACACCCTCCCCTGGGGAGGAGACTACCTTATTTTGCTCATATGTCGGTAAAACAGGCTGCACTGCAGGGATTTAGTCATTTCCATAATAATTCAGTTAGGGCTGCACAGTTGCTGTTTGCCGTGGATAGGTGCTGGCTCCTGTTATCCCAGAAAGCTCTAAGGTTATCTAATGCACGACTTCTGCATGAGAGCACTCAGGAGGTCCTGTGAGGGTGATTTAAAACAATAGAAAGGACTTGGATAATTCAGGAAGGGGTGGTGCTTCTCTCTTAAAGAGAAATCTTATTTCATACTTCACAAACTTTTGGGTTGCACTAGATTCATCTGTGAAAACATTCCCTGGGATGTAGAGCAGCCTCTCCCTGCCTCAGTGTGAATCTCAGGGTGCTGCAATAAATCTCTGTGCCTCAGCAGCCACCAGGGCTGCACAGGCTCTCATCCATCACATCTGCCTGTGGATGCTGGGACCATGCCTGCTTCACCAGGTGAGGTCAAGAGATCCACCCTTGGATTCACCGTGGCCTGAGTGATAAACAGCTGTTTTAGCTGTTTGTCCCATGAACTGAGATGATTTTCCCCCAAAGCAGCTCTGGTGGCACATGCAGGCAGAGGTTTCTCATGCCCCCTTTGCTGCTGGCAGCAGCACCCATGGGTACTCACTGCCCATCTGCAGAGTGCTGATGGATCACCCAGCACAAACTGGTGCCGTGGCCAGGGCAAGCAGGTGCCAGGCATGGATCCTGTGCAGGAAAAGATTATATCTCTCCATGACCTCTCAGTTCCCAACCTGCCTACCACCACACCTCTCCACAGCTTTGCAAGGCTGCACAATAAGGTTGAGGAGAGCTGAGACAAGAAAACACAGAATACATCTTTCCAGCAGGTTGTGCAAAGATACCTCCACATTTATGTGCAATGATAAATCAAAGTAAATGAGAAACCAGATTCAGCAAAACAGGAAGGAGAAGAAAAAAGTGCTGCCTACATTGCAAATGTTTTGCAAGCTGTTAAGAAAAGGGATAGAAGAGCAAATTCACTCAGAAGGCATGTCCTGTCCATCTGTGGCCAGAGAACTTCTGAACGCTGCAAATTCCTCTGCAAGATCATCTGTGCGAGGTGTATGACACTGAAAGGGATTGAAACTAAAGCTGTCCAGAGGGTCTGACCTCTGAGCATGCCTTAATATCCTCTTCTTATGGCATTGCACAAGGATGCTTGAAGGTGTGCGGGCAGCATACACTGAGCTATGGCACCGTGAAAGAAACTGGAGCACTGGCTGGGTGATGCTGCCTGAGGTACAGCACTACAGTTAGCTTGCTTGTGTTTCCTTACAGCTTATCATATGTTGAATTTCACATCAGTTAATACAAAGAGAATCACCTGAATTTCCTAAACATGGCAATAAACTACTATTGAGTTCCAAGTAAGTTTACAGCTAGAATTAGCTGTAATTAATTCATCCCAATCGTCATGGAAGAAAGATCTACATATCTTCAAATCCTCATCTTTGATTAAAAGCTTAATGGTAGATACATTCATCACTTAATTCAAAATGGGCTTTGGCTTTTGGAGCTAAAGCAAGTTGCATGAGGACCTAGTCCAGCAAAGCTGCAGTACCCTGACACTTAGCAGGATTAAATGTGATGGAATAAGATGTCGGAACATCTCCAATGGTGTCTATGCAATAATTGTTTTTCTTCAGAAAGCTCTGAGCAAAAAACTGGCAAAGCAGAAACTGGCCATGAAACAGCAAAGTTTTAGTTCTATTATATGCTAAATCAGCAGAAAACAAGGGAGAGGAAAGGTAAAGAGAAGGTTATGGCTTCCACTTTTTAAAGGACTAAGATAGCAAAGACTGCAGTCCTGCTCATTACAGTTCATTTTTGTATTTGTGAAGTTTAGATTTATCACAGCCAGAGATCTAAAGAGACAAACCTCCTGAACATGTTGATGTCTTTCACACTGGTTTGATGCAGCAAACTTTCCCATGAGGTCAGAGAGAAAGCAGTCAGGAGAATTATGCCTCTAGGCAGCAAATTTCCAGCAAATAAAGAGATTGCTACATGTTCTCAGTGGGTGGGATCCTACGGTAGAGGTGGGAGCTGAAGCTGCCAGTCTTACCTGTGAGTAGGATCCCACTTCTCCAGAAGCCTCTGTACAGGTCACCATCAGACCCCCTTCCTACAGCAACAGAGAACTGGAAGGGAACTGCCTTCCACTGCAGCTCCAGCTATTTTAGTCCCTCTGACTTGCACCAAATATGCTGCTCTCTAATTGGTATCAGCTTATTAAAATCCAGAACAGATAAATCACATCTCTAAGTCCCTTTGATCAATACGTAACAACAACCATTAATGACTAATAAGCAATCAGTATTGCTATGCTAAATCGCTATATTATGCTAATTAAAAGGTTAATTCCTCGCTTTTCTTAGAGTAGTGCCCAAACATCTGTGCTCTGAGTCATTCAAAGGTTTCAGAGAAGTTTACCTCAGAGAGAATCTCCTGGTTTTGAACAGAAGCAATATCAATCCTTAGCCGTATCAATCCTATCTAATCTGTCACTGCATTTCAGAAAAGTCACCTCTTTTTAAAACAATCAGCATTCAACAACCTGAAAAAAAATCTCAAGAAATATGGATGGGAATCCTAACTTCACTACTTGGGAACATCTGACACCTCTCTTACTGCCTGATCCCCTCCAACAGGACCTATTCTGCCCCTGAAGAACCAGTGGCACAAACTGGATGTCTGGCGTCTCTAAGAAGGGTCAGGTGGAGCTGCGAGCTGTCGTGTGGGATCTAACATCACATTAATACCCTTGAGAGATGCTCTGGCACCTGCATTAAGGATCAAGGACGTGAGAAGAATTGAAGGAGGCACAGACAAGCAGCAAGAGGCACAGCTATGAAGAAACAGGGAGCAAAAATGTTATGCTTTTAAAAGCAGTGAGTCCGTAAGATGAGAGGAGGAGGAATACAGCACAAGGTACCATGTGTGGGGAGAGCTTAGCAGGTGGGGCAAGTCCTCCCATGGTGTGCACCATCCTCGTCCCCTTACTGGTGGGGACAGTCACCCCAGCAAACCATCTACACAATATAGAACATGCAGTTATTTGTCCGTATTAAACGTATGATAAATTATTTCTGTGTACAGATACTATAACAATTACAGAAAATGATGTTTCAGCCTGGCAGCAGCAGCTCCTGCCACATGTTTGGACAGCGTAGCTCCCTCTGCACAGAGCATGGCACTGCTGCTTCCAGGCATGCACTGCCTTTAATCAGCTCAAACCATGGCCCTGCATGCAGCCCTGCCTGGGTAGAGAAGGATGGGCAAACAGCAATGAGCTTTTGGGGCCCTGGGGCTTGAAGACCCTAAAAATTCCTCCTAGTCTTAGAACCATCACTTTCCAGATCTCATATTGCTGTTCAGAGCAAGCTCTGGGACCACAGCAATAATATACACATGTAGTCTCATGAGCCTCCAGTCCTCACCATGTTACCACACTGTGGACCATAAACATTTCCTTTTCTTCTTGTCAGGGAGCCAAATGAATCCTAAATGTAAGTCCTTACCATAACACACACACACAGCACCAGCTACAGACCTCAATTTCTGACACATCAGCTGTGAAGGCAAGAACCTGCAGATAAGAGAGCATCAAGGCTTTGAGGGCACTGGCAGACCCAGTGCACAGCACTAAGAACAATTATTTTTTTCCAGACCGTGTATCGCATGCAATAGAGAATACTAACTCACATTCCAAATATTTATGAAAAGTTCAGACATAATTAAACAATTTGCAATTAAAAATTAACAATCTAAAAATTCAGCTATGTAGACAGAGAGCATTAAATATAACTGCAGCTAATGTAAGCTAATTTAAGTACAGCTAATACAGCAGCAGCAGAAAAAGGCAGTCACATGCTCTGTCATTAACAGCCTTCTCCCTGTGAAATATTATTACGTGAAGCTTTCAAGCTGTTCTGCTGTCCCAGTGTATGCAGGAGAGTTGTTTGCCTACAACCTGCTCCAGCTGGAGCAGAGGGCTGAGGTCTCCATCTGTCCACCACACCCAGGTGTCTGTCTGTCCCCTCTACTCCCCCGGCCAAGGCTGCCCCTGCCTACCCAACCTTGAGCCCCGGCCACCAGGAGATGGCAAATGAAGCCAAGCTGCTGTGGAGCATTTTGGAGCAGTGCCTGCAGGCCTGTGCTCCCAGGCTCTCTGCAGGAGCTGTGTGACAAGGACCCCAACACCCTGCGGATGGAGGGACCAGGGCAGAAAACAGACTGGTGTCATCCTGATGGTCTTGCACTGTGTTCATGACAGCACAAACACCATCTTTCCCCAAGTTCCACTGTGCCTCTCAATTATCTTTCCCTAGAGCTCAGTAGGGATAGAACCTCCAGACAGAGCTCTTCCATACCAGCTGGGTGGAGAGCTCTTTTTAACACTGCTTTACTAATTACTCTTTGTATTTAAAGCCAAGTAAAAGACTAATTGCCCAACACATTCATCCCAACCCAGGCAGGACTACCTCAGCCTTGGCACATGCCAGGATGCAACACAACTGGAAAAGAGGGAACAGCACCCACCACTCCTGAACCCCAGGGGCAGCCTGAAGGAGAGGGCTGGGATGCCAGGGGAGATGGCACAGTCCTGTGCAGCAGAGTTCCATGAACAAAAGATTATGGATGGTGGGTCAGGCCCCAGTGTAGCTGCACAGTGACTCTTCCAGACAGCTCCTCTGCTAGAAACAGTCATATCCTGCTTTCTGAGGAAATGTGGTTTATTTCGACCTACATTCAGCAAGGCATGACCTCTTTCCTTTGAAATTGTTAGCAGGGCAGAAGGCTTTTGCTTAGAGAGTTAGGGAAAATATTCTGGACACTCAGAGAGTATGGCAATACAGTCTCTGCTATTGTTGAAGTCCCTTGGTGCTTTCTGCATGGCAGCATGCTGCAAAAATAAGGGGATAACCTGCTGTCTGATCCCATTTCATCTGGGTCTACCCTCAATCTTCCCTTTAAGCTTTCACTGAGGACAATGCACTTTACATGCAGAAAAGACATGTAAGAGAGCAGTGCAAAATATACAGCTGGAATCCAGATGTGAGACAGAGTGCAACCATGACTGCAGGTCTGCAGCACCAGTACCTGTTCATCTCAGCCAACTGCTGCAGCTCTTTCTAGAAATAGGAAAAACATCAATGAAGAGATTAAAGAGCAAAGCCATACCTGAAGCATTCTCATGGAATTCAGCTTTTTTTTGCATTCTGCTCTGTAATCTGGTCAAAATTGCACTGCCAGAACAACCCTCTTACTTCAGATGAAGGTACCACCAGATGTTACCAGCAATAAACCCACGGGAATATACACATAGGAAACCTACAGCTGAAACCCTTCCCCTCTGTTTCTTATTATTAATCAAAGAGTTCTATGGAAATCAGGGCAAGAGACCAGTGCTCAGGTCACTAGAAAAAAATAATGCATGTGTGCAACCCATGGGGTCAGATTGCTGTCCCTGCTGCATACCCTCTGCATCCCTCTCTTTCTCCAGTGGAGTTATAGGGAAAAACAACAGGAAAAAAGCAGGCTCTGACAGGACTGATGGCCCAAATGCTGAGAAAGCTGTTAGAAAGGTGGACAAAAACAAGGGAGCTCTTGCTGGAAACCAGAACTGCTGGGAAATGCTCTGGGGTACCTGCCTGTGCTGCTTCGCAGGAGCAAAGGAATCAACTGAGGATCATTCTGTGACCTTGCATGAGAGCTGAGGGAATAGCAAAATCATCTGGCTCACAGGCTGAGCAAAATCCACAACAGATCCCACCCTGTCAAAAAGCATTCATCTTCAGACAGTTTTCCTCCCTACATTTTCCCGCAACCTTAAAAACCTAAGCTGTCCTGTTTCTAAAATGCTCAGATCCATCTTAAATCCATTCTCTCACGCTTTTTTAGTGGAATTTAGAGTGGAGGGTAAAACATTGCTGAAACAATTCAACCAGTTCCTTAAAAATCTGAAAAAATGCTTCATTCAGCCCGAATGTGGCTACGTTATAAACCACGTGCAGGCTTACTCCACAGTGTGCATTTGCGGAAAATTAAGAGATGTAAGATTGCCTCTTCCATATTCCACTGGGAGAAAAACCAGCAATCCTGTTCCATTTTTTCCAGAGCCATTTCCACACCCAGCCAAACATCTCCCAGCTGTGCCAGATGTGCTTTCCATCACAGGTAAAATGAATGGAGGGGGTGACAAAGCAGCCAGCTCTGCAAGATGCTGGTTCATATGAGCAGGAGCCCAGCTAAGAGAACAAGTACCCAAGTGTGGGGAGGAGAAAATGGGCAAAGCAGAAAATCCCATCTCAGCCTGATCAGCACACAGAGTTATTCTGGTTTATGCTGCTGGCAGCCTTCTTAACTGCACAATGACACATGCTGAATATATTTGCCATTTGGACTAGACTTCATGTTTAAAAATGTATAACAAATAATTACTTGTACAGCACAAACCTTATAGCTTCTGCTTCTGAGCAGATGGGAATTTGTAACAAACTTCATCTGGCAAAGCAGTGTCCCCTCATCTGCCATCACCTCATTCTCACTGCCATGCAGCACCAAGTGCTCCGTGCATGCCAGCCCTGATTCCTAAAATGGGCAGTTCCATAGCAAAGGCTTTTGGCTGCAGGTGGCCAGGGAACAGCTCCAACCCGCCTGTCTGCAAAGACTCTTTTTCAGACCCCACCACAACTTTCATTGCAGACTAAAATGAAATAACCAGCCTGGTCAAAGTTCAGTTAAATAACCGATTCTATATTCAGCAATAACACTTTCATGCTGTCCAAAACCTGCCCAGCCATGGGATGGACCCCCAGCCCAAAATTAACCACTTGCCCCATCGTGTGCAATCTCCTGTACACCTGTAGTAGAAATTCAGCCTACAGTTGCTATGTTAAGGCCTGACCCTCCATTTAAATTTAAGTGTATCTGATAGAAAAACATCCTTCAGGTAAGAGAAAGGCTGTCACAACCTTTGCCCAGCTCTCCCAACCCTGACTATCAGTGGCAGCCAAGAGGGACTGCTTTGATCCCAGTTTTACTGCTCCTGTACGCACACAGTTAAACATTGCTCCAATACATTTGCAAACAAATTACTTGGACCATTTCCCCAGGTGAGTCAAACTTTTAGTTCTTCCTTATCCCTTCACATAACTCTCAAGACCTTTCCAACATATTTTTATAGTACAAATCGCAGATTGGGATATAGGAGAGGTTTTTTTGCTGCCCTATAGAAAGACAACAGTTTCTCACAATGTTTCCTGGGGTACCTTCACACATGCCAAAGGCTTGGCACCATGGCTGGAGACCTCAGCACACCCACTGAGGCTGTGGCTGCATCCTGTTTTCCTTGCCCACCAATGCCCTTAGAATCCTTAGCTGAAGCCCACAAGGCATCAATCAGACACAGGATTTGAAAATCTTTCACAACTCTGTCACCACATTTTCAGGCACCTTGTTACCTTACTGCAAGTCTGACTCTTGCTTTAACATTATTTATGACAGCAACTTCGTCGTTTCTTGTTTTACCTTTAAGTCCTCTCCAGAGCCTCTTTTGAAGCAGGAAAACAAGAAAGAAAAAAGCGGGAGTATGGATAAAAAAAAGGAGCTGATTTTCCTCTAAATTTTGCTAGAGGTTCTCTTGAAGGTTACAGGCTTGCATCCTGAGAAAAGCAAGGGTTGCACAGTGGTTTCAGACGATGGAAAACAGTGCAGGCAAACCGCTGTAGCAAGGTGGGACTGGCCCCATATCCAGTTCAGCTGTGTCCACACGCCCTCCCCAGGGTTTTCCAGAGCATCCCAGAGAAGCTGGGAAAGCTCTCCACACAGATCACTACCATCAGACCAGAGGGATGGGTTTTCCTTCATCTTAAGGCAGGAATCATTGCAGGCTGCAGCAGACAGCTAATGACATCTTTGAAAGGAAAAGCTCCTGTTCCAAGCTGAACTCTGGTTTGCTTGGTGAATCTTTCTGAGACCATCCCTTGCTGTTACTTGCTGTCAGCTGCCCTTCCCTTCTCCAAGGATCACACTGGCAAAGGCCAGTTCATGTCCAGCAGAGTTTACAGTCACATCCAATTTCAGGTTATCAATGAGCATTTACACCTTTTTCAGCAGAACTTTGTTTGACCCATTTTTCTTTTCCTCTGCTCCCCAGCACCCTGGCACACCCCTTCCCAGCAGCCACTGCACAGGGAGTTCTGTTATTAAAGATTCGTATGAGCTCTTTGAACAGGAGAGGTTTACTTTTGACTGATATCTGGCATGGAGTAATTTCATGCAACAGTGGGGAGAGAGATTCCCTTCTGCTGTGGCACGCTGGTATGGCATGATGCCTTAGGGAGACAGATGTGCCTGCTCTCCTTCCCCTGCACACTGCACTGCCCTTCCTTCCATCATCGCCTGCTCTATTGCTACCCCGACTGCAGATGAGACAAAGTATAAGATAGAGATACCAGGGGGAGTTCCTGACTTGCAGTGGTTCACATGGTGCTTCACGTGATGGTGATAACCACTGATCTGGGTAAACAAAATGTGTTTTGATTGTCATCATCCAGAAAATCACTCTTATTTTGAAACACACCAGGTTTTCCCAAGATCACTAATGACGAAGCTCAGATCAGGCTCATACTCTGATGTCACAATGCCAGCATTTCTACTTGTATATTCAGGATAGAAATAGATTTTTTTTTTTTCATTGATGATGCTTAGGGTTTTATCCATACAATGGATGAAACTGCAACTGGCATTATGATAGGAAAGTGTAATGATCCAAATTATCTAATTGAACATATATTTGGCTATTTTAATCAACAGAAATAAAACTTCTACTGGCTGCCCCTCAGCTGTTTTGCAGTCGCCATCTATAAAGCCAGAATAAATTGGCCAATCAATGACCCTGAATAATTGCCTATGTTAAGTGGTAATAAAGGGCATCAGGAATTACCCAGCTGGGCAAAGGACTGTACGTAAAAGGAGCAGAGTCACCTCCCAGCACTGATCAGGCAGGGCTGGGGGAGCAGCAGGGCTGCAGCTGGTACCCCTGGGGAGAACAGCAGCTCATCAATGAGGCAACCACTAGCAAAACCTATGCCCAGTTTTCTCCTCTTGCTTTGCTAAGGACCACACTGTCAGCAGGGACTTCCCAGAGGAAAGCTGTTGTACCAGCCTCAAAGAAACCACGAGTTCCTCATCTCAAATACTGCAGATGTTCATAGGAAACAGACCCTTTCCCCAGTACTGCTGCTGCTGCACATTCACGAGGGGCCATTGTAACATGAAGGATCTCTGACAGCATATAAGCCAGTATTTAAGAGTGCATTGCTCTTCTATTTATCTAACTGGCATTATCTCCTCTAACTCCACTTCCCACAAGCACACCCAAACTATGCTGCTCTTATCTGACCTGACCATCACTCTCCCACACAAGGTCATTTTGGAATCATTTTGACAGTGGCAGCCACAGCTCCTTCAGCTAATTTACACTCAACTGATACTTAACCATCTGAGTACAACTGTTCCCAGCCAAAATCCACTGTTACAGAGAAAAAGGGCAAATAAAGAGAAAATCCACAACCAGAAAGGTCAATGAAGAGCAGACTTAGAAGGTGAATGAAAAAGTCTACTTGATATTTTACATTTTTCATAGAAATACAGAATCATAGAATGGTTTGGGTTGAAAGGGAACTTAAAGACCATCTTTTTCCAACCCTTCCTGCCATGGGCAGGGACACCTTCCTCTAGACTAGGTTGCTTCAAGTACCATCCAACCTGGCCTTGAAAACTTCAGGTATGGGGCATCCACAGCTTCTCTGGGCAACTTGTGCCAGTGTGTCACCACCCTCACAGTGAAGAATTTCTTCCACATATCTAATCTAAAGCTCTCCTCTTTTACTTCAAAGTTGCCCCCCCCCTCATCTTATCACTATCTGCCTGTGTAGAGAGTGAAAATTTGGATATGCATGAGAAGGGAATAAGACTTCAAGCTATGAGGGGATGGTGAGTACAATGATGAGGAACTGTTGCTGATATTACACCCTGCATCAGAAATAAAGAGCACTGGGTTTTAATGGGATTTTAAAATACGAAATAAGATGCTACACTTGGTAAATGACATTCTCATCAGACCTAACAGGCATCATGGGACTTAATAAAATTTTTGTGTCAATAATTTCTCGATGAACAACATCTCTTTGTTGCAGGTATTTTGTCAGTCCTGGTCTCAGTTCTGCACACAGGTGGTACAAGACTCCTAGTGATGGCAGCCAAACACATGCCTGCAGGTCATTCCACCGTGTTGCACAACATGAGATCTCCAACAAACTGGCATAAATACCAACAGGATAAATGACTGGTGTTGAGAAGAAATATGAGACCATTTAATTACTCTACTATTAGAATTTTATCATTTAAAACACCCAAAAGGTTTTGTCCCTGTCAATTTTGGACTAAACTAGGTCACAAAAGATGATAGTTATGTTTAGCAAAACTCTCCACAGAAGACAACAACTCATGGTCCTCAGCCTGGGAAAAAGGGACCTCTTCAATGATGCTCCTTCTGCTAAGGAACAGCCAAGGAGTAAAACCTTACACTCCCTCCAGCATCCCACTGCAATTTGTGTTATCTTCAAAGATCTCCCACCGTTGTTGATGACTTAATATTTTGCTTTCTGTGCCCTACGTTTTACATTTTTCTGTTGATACCTGGAGCAAAATACCATCAGTGTAGACCTTGCCCAATTTCCCTTCCTGTGGACTAATGATGACTGGAGATCTGCAGTTCTGCTGCTGCTGCCAGTACAGCTGCACAGACAGGCGGCAGTCAGGCAAGATGCAGAAAGAAGCTGCACCCATGAGAATGAGCAGGTACTTAACCAAAACTCAACAGGCTGCTGAGCAAAGTCTGGGTGCCCTATCTGTGGTCACTGTCTGTCACTGTGCCTGCTCCCTCCCCAGCACCTTTTTTCACTTCAAACATCATGCTCCATGCAGCACATTCACAAGAGGACAGTAAAATTATGCATTTGCTCTTTGTGCTCATTTATTGTGGGAAATGCCTATAATTTCAGCTGTCTCCTCCTCTGCATGTCTGAGGAATGCTTAAGGCTCAAGCCTGAACACACAAGCAGGCAGCCTGGTTACACCAATGCCCAGGAGCCCACAGGGTGCTGGAACATGGCTGTGGTTGGGGGACAGTAGGGTTCAGACTCCAACCTCCGCCCCACACCGTGCTCTCCTGGCCACCAGCACTCAGGGCTCACGTACAGAGCTCTTGGGAAACTCCGCTCACTTCCCTGTCACAGCTATCAATGTTTAACATCTCCAATCTCCAGCTCTACAGCAAAACACGCATGGCCCTGAGTCTGATTTGAGCTGCTTCAGAAGTTTATGCTTCTCTCTCATGCCTTCTAAGTCTTTTCACGTGGGGTATTTCAGCTCAACATTGTCGTAAATCTCAAGGTACTCTGGCATTTACACCATTCTCTTTGTTAAAGAGGGATGCAATCGTTTTCTCCCTCTTTTGTTGCAACAATGTTTCCACAAAGACTTAATGACACATACATATTGTGCCATCACCTCCCCATCATCTTACTATTCTCTGTCAAGAGATGAAAGAACTGGACCAAAGGCTGGATACAACAGTTGAAAAACACATGCAGAGATCACTGCTGTTAGGAAACATCACTACTTCCCTGCATTATACAACAAAGTCTGTGCTATGGAGGCCAGCACAGTTTTTACATTATTTTAGGCTACTGTAGGCCTTTTAAATACATGAGAAGCTGTATTTGAAGTTGTGTTGCATCCAATTCCCTACTGAACTTGCACTCTAATTTCTCACAAAACATGAGTAGAATCAGATGTTCCAGAAAAAATGTAGTATATTGAATATGAAAACTGCACTGAAATAGAGGTAAGGAGCAGCTTACATAAGTTAGGGATATTGAGGCTGAGCCTTTGAAATGCATGAAATCTATTTTGTTGATCATTTCCCAATTTATAGTCAGCTCAGTGGGAACAAATATGTGCCTACTTTGATATCCTTTGGAAGAAAATTCTTGGCATCTCATTTCTGTTAAGAAATTTACCTATTCTCTTTTTAATTTGGTACTTTTTAGATGAAAACTGGAAGATTAACCCAGCTGTATTTTATATTCATGAAGTACTTTCTATGGCCTGATCTATCCGACTCCCAAAGTTTCTTCTGAACTAAAATTAGACTGTCTATCACATCCCAAGCTGTGACATGAAGCATTTCTCAAGTTGCATGGAACACCAGTGGCCTGAAGAATGAAATGTAAAGAGTGGAGGAAAGGACTGGTGAATAATTTGGGGTTTTTTTTAATAATTCCCTTTTCTGGGAATCTGAACACAATATGGACTGGAAAGAAGCAGCCTTGAGGAAACCACATCTTTCAGAAATAAGATTAGAGAAAACCTAGTAAAATATTAATATAGAATTTTCAAAATATTCCTTTAGTGGATGATGTATGTCAGAAGAATGATCTCTCTATATAAGATGATAAAAAGAAAATTGAAAGAATAGTGTGTAACCTTAGGCTAGCACAGCTCAGTGGGAACCAGTCCAGGCTCTCTGACAAGACATTGCGTGCTGAAATGAAAACCCTGGAGCTCTGGCACAAGCCAGCATGACCATGTATAACCCCCACTATGTGCAACTATGACTATATCTTTCCATTTTGCTCTTGAAATAGGCACTAAAAGTTCCTCAGGAAGGTAAATTCATGAGCGAGGGTTGAAGTGCTGCAAAGCATTGAGATTTTCACGTAGAATTCAAATTAGATTTAAAGACCTACGTGCAAAATTAAATCCTAGCAGCTGCATTGTATTTCCAGTTAAAAGGAAGAGAAAGAGAGGCATTAACATAGTGCAGGGTCATGCACCAGTTATATCTTATTAAGTATTCCAGCCTTCCTTAAGATAAGCATCACATATGGGTTCTTTTGCAGCTAGCAGTTCCTTGCTTAAAGAGAGGGAGGTCTGGATAACACCCCTTCTGTCTCCCAAGGCCTCCTAGGCTGATTGACAGGAACATGTACTGCAGGGAACAAATGCTGCTCAAAGAAAAAACAAGATTACTTTCTCCAAAAGGGGCCAGTGGGGTCATTTCTTTGTCATGTCTTCTGCTCATCATCTCTGGTTGAGGGAAAGACAAACAGGAGGAGTGACATTTTCCTTTCCTAATAAGACACAGTCCACAGTGTTTCTCCACAGTGAGAAACTGGTTTTTACATACAGTGGCTTGCACTGAATTCAAAGTTAAGGAAGCAAGAGAGATTGTTCAAAAAAAGATGGCATTTTGAGAGCCAAGTCCCACCTTTGGAAACGTTGGAACCAGACCCCATGGAAGCCAACTCAGAATCTGCACTGCAGCCCATCTCAGCTGCATTTTATGTTGATTTGTTTTTGGGGGGAGAGATTAGCAATAAACATTTAATTTTTATGTAGCATATGTAGCTACCAGTCCCTCTCCCCTGTGATGGACAACATTTGGCTTGGCTTCTCCTTGGGCAGACCCACCAGATGTTTTGAGGCTGGATTACCCTGCACAGGAGCAACATACTCCATGGGATCATTGGGTTTTTCAGTGCAAAGTAATTTTTTCTAAATAAGCAACTTCTTCTCCACTTGCTCCCCCATTTTTCAGTCTCCTCTCTGACAAAACCAATACAGGTAACACCTCTGGAGTCTGTACTTTGTGCCATCCCAAATCTCCTCTCCACTGAAATGGTTTCAAGCTGTAATTCCCCAATGGTGTCACACTTAGTGATGCTTAAGGACTCTCCTATTTCTCAAGCTTTTGCAAAACCTTCCCCATCGCTTCAGCATCTCCCTGCATGACTGTGCCAGGAATGGTCCATCTTCTGATCTATTCCCAAAATAAAACTCAGAGGTGGAAGCAGCCAGGCACTTGCAGAGGCAGCAGACACCAGAACAGGTCTCCCAGTTAATATCTCAGAATCAAAGTGTTTCCCTTCCCAGAGACCTCTGCTAGTCTGCAAATGGCAGCAGATCAACACACCAGCTAGTTAAATCCTTCATACTTCCCCCAGTCGCTCCTACCTAGAGCCAGGAATTCACAACCCAACTTACTCTTTTCAGAATGCAAGGCTGTGGTAGGGAAACGAAATTGTATTAGTAAACATCCATTTTAAATGAGGCTCCTGATCTGGTGGAAAAAACCCCAAACATCTGGCTAAGCAGCAGAAAAGTCATGCCAACAACTACATTTTCAGTGGAAGAAGAGAAACAGCAGTCCTTTAAATAAAGGGGCTAAGGTAGATTGGAAATGTCAAGTCATCGATATGTCGTTTTATAAGGTAACCATGGTTCTTTTTTATGCATTCCTTTGCAGCATGAATGCAGATGATGAAAAGTATTCATGGGCCAATTGAAACAAAAATAAACAAAAGAGGTATCTTGATGGTAGTTTAAGCCTTAAACTGCAGAAATTAATCAATCCACACAGACAACAAAGAGCGTTCTGCTGATGCTGCACCACAAAAGCACCTGGCTAATTAGATGAGGTTAAAAAAGGGTTTTTATCGTTTCACAAAAGATGCACATCTTGAAAATCATCCTGATTTTAGCCCTAATGCACCTGCAGGGATCCATATTGCTGAAGCAGGAGTTGTCCACATAGCCTCTGGATAAAGTACAACTATTTCTAATTTAATCTGTACAAGCTGCTGGAAAGGCAGAGGAAGGGGGTCCCAGCATGCTGCAGCCCTTCGTGCAGCCCAGAGAGGGAGTCACTCATGGTCTGTATGCATGAGTTTGCTCTACTGCTGCTTCTTGAAAACATTTGGTATGATCTTCCATGACACTAATAAGCTCTCTTGGTGGCTCTTACCATGGTGGCAGGTGGTGTCACCCCTCACAGCGAGGGCAGGGGAGCAGATTGGAAGTGGAGGACAGGAAATGGTGAGGGCACCCAGTTGCGACAAATCACAGAATCTGAAAAGAAGGCTTCAGCTCAAAGGAGTCCTCATGGACTCCTGCAGCAAATAATGAATTAAACTCATCTCCAGAACCCCTAGGAAGAGGGACTCCCAGCAGCCAAGATGTTTTGCATGGCAGCACAGAGCTGAAATAAGAGGCTGCTCCTCCACTCCAGAACCTGTCCGCATGCCGAAACCATTTTCTGTCCCTTAAATAATACACCATGAAAAGCCACTGCTTGTTTTGGTGGAATAAATGACTTGGCTAGGCTGTGGAGAGGCAGCCACACCCCTAAACCTAGAGGGAAGGCTGGCAGGAGGTAGCGTGGGAAGGATTCATTGCAGAAGAGTTCTTCAGGCTAACAAACATCTCTGGTTAGTGTTAGAAGAAAACAACTGAATTCTCCTTTGCAAGTCTTCACTATTGTTGCATGACATTATAATTTCTCTGCTAGATATATGGTCTTTGGATGCACACTCTAGCCTCTGGTTTCTGTAAAGGGTCTGAAAACCAGCAGAAGTCCATAGAAGGGCCAGAACTGGAAGTTCCTAGTACAGAAAAACACATTCCCAACTGGCAGCTAACAGGGTTAAAACACCCTCTGATTAAATGAAAGCATCTTTAATTAGTTAAATTGACCATGCCTCAGCCAAGACCATCTGCTTAGCAGCATTTGCCTGCTTTTTGCAGGAGCGATTGATCAGCCATAGCTGGAGAATACAGCATTAGGCTACATCAGATTTAGTTTGTTTAATAGAAGAGCTAATTTGCTTTAAATTTAATTACAGGGGCCAAGATTGCTCTCTAAGTCCATAACAGTACAGAACATAAACTGATCCTGCAGCTAATGGGCGCACATGTAGGTCCCCATGTGTCTGTGCAAATCAGACACTGGATGATGACAGCTCGGGTCCCACCCTGGCAGAGAGTGATCTCTGCATTGTCCTCCCCAAAAGGCAGCAGCACTGTGGCACACTGCTGGGCTGGCAGGGCCACCCCACTCGCTGCCCTGTCCTGTCCCTCCAGCTGGCTGAGGTCTTCCCTGCAGCTCTCACTGGATGCTGGAGCTGACAGATGACCCATCTCAACCACCTCTCCTGCTCCAAATTATAGACATCAAACAATGCATCACACATAGGGTCACTGTTTCTGCACTGCCTGGGACCAACAGGGATAATCATGGGACCTCTCTGTACCTCCTGGGTAACCTCCATCAGCAAACCCATCCCAAAGGATGTATCTGGCAACCGAGGGTCCGGCAGAGCCAGACACCACCCACGCCCCTTCCCTGACATTGCACTGTCCCTCTCAGTTTCTCTGCCCTCCCATGACAACATCATTCTTCAAAACATTGCACCCTCAGCTGATGGAGAAGAGCAATTGCCCCTCCTCCCCAAAGGACCACGTGTGTGTATCTAGGTTGTGTTGTTATGACAGGGAAGATTTCATTCACTTCCCAGCGCTTTTACCTTTTTTCAGTTTCCCATTGGGTGCTAAATCACGGCAGGCTCTGGGAGATGCCTGGGCCCCGGCAGGATGCTGTGGCTGCCACTGGCTGCTACAGGAGTAATTACAACCCTGCAGAAGGCTCTGGGCTGCCATTTCCGTTTCCATGGAAATAAATACAGAATTACAGAAGAGAGACCATGACGCTTTATGGATTTTGAGGCTTTTGATCATCTCTAAACCACTTTAACCCATTTTTATTGGTCGTGGTTTTATTTTACGTGGGGGGGGAGAAGGCAGGGCAGCAATGATGCTCACAGTGTGAAAATAGGTGGAGCGACCAAAAGGAGTTTTAAATAGTAAAAGAGGGAAAAATGTGCCACAGGGTAATGCTAATGCCCTGGGGATTTGCAAGAGGGTGAGCAGTGCTGGCCAAAGCTGCTGGTTGTCCATGGCACATGCATCCAGCCCTGGAGAGAGGAGCCCATGGAGGCTCACTGGTTCTTGCCTGCAGCCCCACAGCAGTCCCAGCTCACCACCACCATCCCCAGGACAGGCTGTTTGTAGGGGCTCGGGGGTCCAAGCAAACCTCTTGCCCTTTCAGAGGCGTCATTAAAGCCAGAGTTAGTGCTTGAAGACTCAGAACTGCAGATACATATTTCATAGAGAGTGAGCTTCAGGATGAAGCTAGAATAAAACGGAATTGCTTTGTTTTCTTTAAATGGGGAACAGAAGGGAGGGATCTGATCCTAAACCCCTGAGTCCCTGAACTGAAGGGACAGAGATGTGCACAGACAGGTAACTCCACGCTGCATACCACAATCCTGGGCTCAATGCTCGTTGCAAGGCATGCCTGGGAAGTCTTCATCACAACAAACTAAATGAAATACTTGGTCTGGGGAGGATACACACAAACCAAACATTTATTCTGAGGTGATTTTAGCCTTCATCTCACTGTCTGAGCTGTCACAGTGCCTCACATGAGTTTCTGCCCTACTTGGGCTGCAGCTTCCAAGTACCACTCCAGCTTCTCTGCAAACAGAAAGGATTTATGAAATATTTTTAAGGAGATGTCTCCAACTTTCAGCTAAGTCAGCAAAGTATGCTCATGCCACGTGTTTGGCACACACTGGGTACATGATGGCCATGCGACCATGTGCCAGGCACATGATTGACACATGTTGGGCGTGTGACAGGCATGTGAGGGGCTCAACACACCAGAGCAAGTGAAGAAACCAAGTTTGGTAGAACCACACGAACTGCAGAGATGAGAGAGAGGGGCAGAAGGCAAGACACCACCTCAGCAAATCATTTCTAATACTGACTTGAGCTAAAATCAAACATTTGAGTCAGGTTTTTTTGCAGGGGAACTTTCTGCTTTGTGAGAAATGTCAGCCTTCGGACATAGTGTCCTAATTCAGCTGAGAAAATAAATGTCAAAACAGTGAATTCTAGCTTTAAGCCAGCTCCATCTGAGAAAATTTGGGTTGAAATGTTTCCTAGTTAAAATCACAGGGCCCCAAAACTTATGAAACAATTCCAGTTGCACTGGTGAGAAGTCTTTATGCTTTACATGAAATAGCCACCAGACAGTGATGAGATCTGGTGTGTGTTGCAGCCCACCCCCACATGCACACTTCTCTGATGTTTTGCCTTCTACATGGATGGACAGAAATAGATGCTGAAAAACCACAACCATGTATTAGGATCACTCAGCAGGTTGGATGTGCCTATATTTAGTTATTTGCTTTCAAATCTTATATCTAAGGGAATTATGCTTAGCACAGGTTATTTTTCTGCAGTATATGGGACACTTCAGGCCTGGTAAAGAAGAGAAAGTCTGACTGTGAAGCCTGAGAGTTCAGGCAGTTCTGCAGGGAGAGCGCACTCTTCCTCTGAAGCAGGAGGATGGAATTGCACAGCTCATCACAGACACTATCTGGACATCTGCTCCTGCTGCTGGATTAACTGAACAGCACTGTACCAGCTCCAGCTCTTCTCATTGTAGCTAAAAATTACTTCCAAACACAGCTTGAGACAGAAAAGTAAATCACTACCCTACGGCTGGGAAGGAACAAGACGGGGAGAACACCACAGCCTGATTTTCAGAGACGCTGCTGAATTCAGCTGTCATGAAGGTCAGCAGGAAATAGAGTACCCAAGGAAATGCCAACTGCAGCAAGAACCCAAGTTTGGAACTGCCCAACACTTAAAGAAAACAGCTCCTCTATGACTCTTCCAGAGCCACAGGTTTTCTTCTACAAAGCAGAAGAGCTAAATTTAAGTCTTGCCAACAGGTTCAGGACCAGAAACCCCAGACTGAAGCATATTTCTCCCTCCACCACACCTCTCACACAGCAGAGGAGCTCGCTGGAGCCAGAGATGCTCAATTCCCACACTGACTCCAGTGGAGCAGAAGCACCAAGCCACGTGGCATGTGTTATGCCAAAAGCACAAGACTCTATGTATTATTTAAAATGTTCTAGTCAGAGCTTGTGCTTAACAACACTGTAATCTTCACAACTATTCTGCTACAATACCACTTCCCATCTTTGTTTCCTAAAAGCCTTTCCAACTGCATCAATACTTTGTTATCAATAACTGCCATCTCAGATCCTGCTAAATCACTGCTATCACATTAAGAATACACTTATCTCATGCCACCTGGGGATATTGTATTAAAAAAATCTCTTTAGAAATCATCCTACTTCTGCACAAACAAAATATTATCTCAGAAGTGAATGGAAATGTAGTCCCAGTGATGCAATCATTATGCAAGTAATGTGACATAACAGGAGGCTGCACAGAGAAAAGCATCTACTTTCAGACCACAGAAGTACCAGCAGTGTTTGGGGCTCTCAGCACCATTCCTGCTCATGCTTTCAGAGGACAGCTAGGCAAAGCCTTGTCACCCCATGCCTCCTTGCACAGCCTCTGGGCAATTTCACCCTGCACACCCAGGCAAGGGAGAGCAGAGGCCAGCCAGCCCCTCCACAGAAGACAATGGGCTTTGCTTTTCTACTCACAGGTGACTGACTGATAAACTGCATGAGCAGCACAGTGCTGCCACTCTGGAGAGAGTGATGGCATTCAGACAGCCTGCCAGGGAAAAGGCTGCTTTTCCCAATTCCTCCCATGCACAGCAGACAAGCACAGGTCAAAAAAAGTGTAGCTTATACCATGCCAAATTACCACTGAGAAGCTCATGACTACCCCCAACAGACTGGCTGCAAGCAATGGCTGAGGCCCTGCAGAAAGAGCAACGGTCAACAGCAATTTTGGTGCCTCAAGGCAAGAGGCAAGTACAAAGTGTCTGCTGCTGCTCCCCTAAGGGCTGCTGGTGGCCAGAGAGCTCCAAAGACCCCACTGGTAAAGCCCAGATGATATGACCACAGGTGGCATCAGAGAAAGGGTCCCCAGAGCAAAGCCTGTGTTTTCGCTGGGTTCTCACTGCTGCCTTCCCTCCGCAGAGAGAGAAGGAGCAGCGGTGACCTGTTCCTTGTGGGACAGGGCCCCACCCCGCCGCACCGGCACCACGGCATTTTAACCACTCCCACTGCATCCCAGGAAAACACCCAGCTGCTCAATGACTTCTGGCCTTGCAGCTTTCTGAGCCGTGCCTTGCACAAAGGGCTTTCCTTTCTGCACAGCTAATCCTCACTATCCAGGTATTAAAAACAGAGTAACACTCAGACTAATTCTCGCTTTCATCAGAAATTATGTCTTTCTGTAAAAGCTTAAATTACAGGTTTACTGCCTCCAAGTATTAGAAAAGACACAGAATTAAATCCTCCACTTTCAGATTAAAACCAGGACCTACGCAGGAAAAAGGTTGCTTGATGCAACAGGGCAATTTGCAGGGAGCAGCCTCTGGGTTCATGGTGTCAGCCAGAAAGGTTTTCACAAGCAGAGATCATCCACAAAGCAGGGCAGCTGTGACCAAACACTGTTTTCTGCATCAGTGAGAAGCACAAGCCAGAAGGGAAGGATCACGCACACGCTCACGCAAAGCCACCCTGGTCCTTAGCAAAGCACAGGTCAAGGGAGGATGAGACAGAGGGCTGGAGTTGTTTTAAGTTAAAAAATAAACCAGAACACTGCAGAACTGACTCAGTTCTTGACACATCACTGAAAACATTATGGTTTTGATTTTAAAGAATTCTTCCAACAGAGGATGGAGGCAGAAAATCTGTGTAAACAATTTATGAGGTCCATTGCAGTTTTTGCTATGCAGACACATTACTCAGGGACCTTTATTATCCTCTCCCCACTCTGCCATTAGGGTCTGAGATGAAGAAGAACAAATGCAAGATAACTAAGATCTTTACAGGGGTAAAAACATAAATCTCTGTGTCTTAAAAAGAATTGAAAATGTCTAGACAGAAGACAGACAGAATTGGTCTCAAATGTATTCGTTTGAATAAGAAGCTGAAGCCCTGAATTACAGGGAAGAGATTGAGGTCTGCTCCTCCTCCGAAAACTTTCACACCTTACTGTCTCTGTGACTCTGGCATCCTTTATCCCGCTTGTGATATTTATATCCAATAGCATGGGACCATAATCTGGGTCACCAACAGCCTGGATAGCCACTGACAGCCCTCAGCAAGAGCTGCTGGAAACACAAGCAGCACTGCAGAGTCCCAACTACGCAACTCTGGAGGGCTGGCTCTTATTGGGGTAGAAAGAGAGGAATGGGAAAGGTTTTCAAGTGCAAGGAGAGCTACCCTGAGGTCATGGGGGTTTGAGAGGCTCTTTCCTTCCACCACAGGCAGGCAGGGATCACAAAGCTCCCTCTACTTAAGGAGAGCCTATATAACTTCACTGAGCAAGTTTGCATAAGCCACCCACCGCAGGGACTCCTGGGATCTGATTACTGACATCACAGGCTGTAAGATCCTCTGTCATTTAGACTGGTTATGTAACACAGGAAGGGCAAACAAGCCACAGCCAAACAGCCCACTTAACCATCCCAAAGACCTGCTCACCCATATATAGAGCTGAGGAATAAAATTTTCCCATCTCAGCAATCCTATGGAATTGCACAAGAAAATGAGCAAGAGAAGGAGTCCCACTTGGATAGCCAGAACAAAACTGGCAATGCAGAAGTCCCACCATAAACCAACCCCCACTTTCTTGGTAGAAGTTCTCTCCAAAAGAATCTGGTCAGACCCCAGGTCTCCAGTTCATAACAGCAGTATTTACCATTGGCAAGCCTCCCCCAAAAAACCCTCTTCCATTCCCACCTTACCTGACATGCATTGTACAGAAGCTGATGCTCAAATTTCTTGATCCCCAAAATGTTCTGGAACATCTCATAGAGCTGCTCTTTGCTGAGAATGAGCTCTGAGGCAGCACTCGCTGTCATCCTGGCCTGTTGCTTCCGGGGATCCTCCTCCCCACGGTAAATAGCATCAAACTTTGCCATCCAAGAGCTCAGGACTGTCTCCTTGCTGAGGCCATCAATTTCTGGCAGGCTGCGCACTCTCTTCTCAATGTGCTTCTTGAAGACCTCCCGGGAGTCATTTGCTGAGCACCCTCCACTCTGCACCATCCTGGCAACACGGTCGCTTTTCAGGAATACCTGCAAAGAAAAGGGTGATTTCAAATGGTGTCAGTTTAAAAAAAAACTCTTAAGTACCACAAAAGGTGATTTCACTGCTGGGAAGCTGCTTATTGACTGCCAGGACATTCTCTAACTCCTCACTCAACCGCCACATGTTGCCAGATGTTTCAGCTGTGCTTTGGGAAGTGTAATGAAATCAGGTGAAGCTTCTGCTTTGCCTCCACTAAAATGAAACATTTTGATGCAATTAGGACTTGATGTGATGTTATGGTCACACCTCACTAGATACGTAAATGCCCTTTGGGAAAGCAGGATTTTATTTTGTTTAATCTGATGTTTTAATAAGGAAGTTTTTGTACAAGTACATTCACCTAACCAAGTTTTGCCCTGTTAGAGGGAGCAGAGTCATCTTACTCAAGACAACAGCACTGCACTGGATTTATCCCGGTAGCCAGGCCCCTGGGAAACCTATGCAAGGACCAGTCTTACACCTTAATTCTACTGCACCAGAAGAGATCCTTGCCATCTGCCCTGCTGTCACAGGAATGGGAAGTGCAAGATGGATCAGCATGGCTTGAACCTTTGCAGAGGTGCAGGGCACTGACAGCAGGAAAAAGGGAGGGAGAAGACATTTGATAAAGATGTTCTTACCACTGCAAGAGCAGCAAAAAGGGTCAAAGCATAACAGACTCCTACAGACCACAGATGTCCTGGGAGCAACACAGAGCTGAAGGGTTAGAGAGACAAAGGCATATTGTGTTGGCTCTCCTCTCCCAAGCCCTGAACACAGAAGAGCAATCAAAATCCAGTAAGAAAACTGCTGTTTTATTAATAATGCTGAGAACTGATGAATACAGCATCTTGGGAAGAAGCTGTGCACTCACAGGGGTGTATCTGTCAGCTCTCAATAATCAAAGAGCTTGAGGATGACCTAAGGACACAATAGATTTTTTTTTCTATACCGTTCAGCAACACAGTACTCCATGTTCCCCAGATGCTTAATGGCACAGGCATCTGTTGGCAGTAGTAGCAGGTTTTGTCCTAGGACCAGCCCAAAAATGATGCTGAGGAAGAGCTGGGCTGCTTCCAACACCACCATGGGAGCACTCATTCCCTGCAGACAAGACAGGCAGGATGCCACCAGCAACCTCTTCAGTCCATGCTGAAACAACAGCAGCATGTGCTTCACTTCCTGGTAGAGATTAAATATGAGTGATAACGCCCCAGGTGTGTGCAGGTGCTTTCAAGTAATGGGTGAGAGCTATCAAGAGCCAAGCTCCTGATGCAGCCAAGGAAATTATCAACACACTGACTGCAGGAAATGGTGAGAAGTCACAGTGACCAGTCCCACTGCAACATCCCCAAGGGCTTCCATGTCCCCTCATCCACACCAGCTGCCCAGGCCTGAACCTGTGCAACAATGCTAATGACTTCCCATACTTGCCAGCACCAGTGGCTGTTGTTATCCATGCCCTCACCCCCAGCATCGTGAGCAGTGGGATATGGCTCCCTGTATTCCCTCAGCCTTGATTTTTCCTCCCTGGGTGTGGAGCAGCAGCAGAGGAAAGGCTGCAGCTGGCAGGGAGGAGGCATGCGTGGGGGAGCACCAGTAAGACACAAAGCAGCAGAAACCGAGAAATAGGAAGATAAAAAAAAAAGATTTTAAAAGGTGTTTTGTCCTGTTTTCTTTAGAAAATACCAGGTGAATTGCCTGGCTGTAGGACTGCTTAATAGGGTTGCCGGGAGCCAAGAATTGCCTAGAACAAAATCCTAGTATGGGTGCACACACCAAACTTTGCAGAAGGGAACTGACCTCTAGGAGCTGGGTCAGGCATCTCCTGCCACACCCATAGATGAGCCTACCATGCCACTGTGTCTCTGTCTGCCTACAGCAGAGTGGCAATGGGTCTAATGAGGCACTTCCATCATATGCACTGAAGCGACTGCTGCAAAATGTGCCGGTTGACAGACAAAGCTTTACTCATTAGAAATAAAAGGACCTTAGAAAAGCTCCCATGCAGTGTGCTGGAGTATGCTGGGCCCCTCTGCGCACACAGGTCTGCAGCATTCCTGCAGGCACAGCGACGCTTTGCAGAGTAGCAGCAGATCACTCAGTTTTTTAATTTGGTAACAGCCTTTGAACTAGCCTAAGACTGACAATCACATGCTTACCCTGACAACCAGAAATAAGAGCAAAATGTGGCCGTGCAAACACATTCAGGGCAACAGCAAATGTATTTCTGACCTACAACGTCACCCTTACCTTTTTTTCCTCTGCAAAAGAAACAATCATTCCCAGGTAATGAATTTATTCTGCACCATTAATAAGTGGACATTTTAGAAACATCAGCCATGTCCTGTACAGAGATGACCAGTTTCAGCTGTGTGTTTTCCAAGCCATCATGCAGATTTATAAATCAGTAAATGCTGATTTCAAGATAGCACCCAGCAGAAGAACAGTTGACTGAATAAAACTGAGATTTGCAGGAGCTGAGATAAGCAGGATTTGCTGTGATTTGCACAACGGATCAACCAAGGGCGGGCACGTCTGCAGAGAAGGAAGGGAGAACACTCAGCAGGAAACTGCTCAGGCACTGAGGGGCAGAGCCTTTCTGTGGCAAGTTTGCCTTGTGCCACTGCAGCTGGTGCCAAGGAAGAGCCACACAGCCAAGCTTCAGCTGCACAGAAGCTGAAAGCACACGGCCATCATCAGGAGACCAACAGCTAAAACAAAGAAAAATAAAGTTGTGCTAAAGGACACAGTGATGCATTACACTTTATGTGGCCTGTTTTAAGCAGGGCAGAGCCACTGAAGGGTCCACTTGAAGACATGGGCTTGTGTACATCTAGTGCTAATCTACTGCTCTTTTACAGTTTGGTAACTTGGGGCATTTATACAGCACAGGACTTCTGGAGCTGACAACACTCAGTCAGACCCAGCAATGACGCAGGGATGTATTTTACCTGGTTTTAAGCAGTTTCCTTTTCCTGCCCAATAATCTTATCTGAACAGATTATGCTGCTCTTGCATCCTAAAACACAGCTCACTCAATCTTGAAAACTTTTTTTAAAAGCACCTGTTCAGTGAAGCTGTGATGATCCCTTGGTAATTTCTTTTCTGATAAAAGATGTAAATGATTCTTGGCTTCCTTCCTGTACAGAGAACGATGGATCAGGAACTACTAGGCTGGTTTAACAGAGTTAATACAGAGATAATTTGTGCTTTCCTTACACAGAAGCAGCTGCTGTCATATCCTACAGAGTTAAAATTCTCTTCGGTTTTAGTATCTGATTTTGGTCCCCTCTTAGATTGCACTTCTAGAGAAATATTTTATGTAGGCAATTCAAGATCTTTACCTTCTGTGACAGAATAGCTCTAGGGAGAAAGAGAAATGGTTTGCAGACAGGCTAGCAAAAAAATAAACAACACTCCTCATACAAATCACAAGCACCGGCTTCCTTCAAAACCAGAAGCTCTTTCCTTCTGAGCAGATATATAAAAGGCAGCATTATGGGCTGCATACAAAGAGGTGCAAAAATACATGCATAATTATTCTTTTGCATAATTATGAATGATGCTTCATGTTCTCTGGTATCATCTAGTTTTGTAGATGCACATCCTCCTTCCTCCCCCTTTGCTTTGGAGCACTTGTCATGCCAAAGAGAAAAGACAAGGCTCTTGCTGAAAATCCCGAAGTCAATTGGACACAGTGCAAAAGCTTCCGTAAGAACTGAATGTGCTGCCCAGATTTCTCTCGTTATTTTTCACAGGGAGCACATGACATTGATTTTACTGATTTTGCCATCTTCCCTGTTTTAGAGAACACCGTTTAAAAGTATCAGGAAATTATTTTTCAGCTCAAAGGAAGGGCGGTCTTTCCCCATAATCAGGCTGTAAGGAAACATCATGGTATAGGGGTTGCTATGGTTGTTCCATGGTTTACATTCAAACCCTGAACCTCCCAAACATTATGATGTACCAGACATCAGACAGAAGCCACTTTGCACTTGCCTTTGCTTCATACTGTGTGATAATGAACAATCCATTAATCCAGAATTCAACCCCATCTGTGAACAGGGGTGAGGATAGGGGTTCATAAGAGCATTGCATTGTCTCTCCTTACCTCATAGTAGCTCTGGACAGCATTTATGAATGCTTCATCTGCCACAATCTGGGTTTCTCCATTGAGAAAGGCCTGGAAACGATCTTTGATTGTCTGGAGCTGCTGCTTACTTATCTGTAAAGCATGCCAAAAGGAGAAAATGAGTCAAAAAAGGTTTATTTATGAGGAAAAAACACAGTAATTGATCTGCAATATCTTATTGGGCTGCTTATGATGTGCATTTTTGCCTCCTTTGGGGACAGCAGCAACAGCTGAGGAACCAGCCACACATGGGTACATACTCACATGCACTCTGCACCCTGGCGAGTTCATTTAGGCATCACAAGCACCTGAAGTCACACTGAACATCATTTCTAAACAACTCTGCCACCACAAAATGCACACAAGACTTTTACTACTTCAGGTGTCCTCAATTCAAAAGCAAGCTGCTGTGTGAGTGCTTGAAAGAATCTGTTTCGGTGCAACCCCTTCTCCACCCAGTCTCTCCTCCCCTTCAGAAGCTGAGGTTTGATACCAAATGGAAGGCCTTGCCAGCTGGCTGTTGGTTTTGGGGGCTTTTTTTGCCCTTGCTCATTTCTTTTGGCTTTTCACATATAAGACAACAGCCAAAACCAGTGGTGAAAGAATTTAATGTAAAGAAATCCTACGAGAGCAAACCTCTTCTTCTTATCCTAACAAGGACTTTCTCTGCTGTCTCTTTGCTGCTCAAAACAGTTTCTGTCCAGCATGCAGCTGGTATAACTTACAAGACAATTCTAATTTTGTCACAATGACATCAATAGAAAGTTTACAAGGGTTTATTCCAGCCTTGTAAGATAACATGCCATTAGTTTTCCAATTTATCTGTCAGTTTAAAACCAGACATAGCTAAAAACCCATCTCTTCAGCTTACAATGCAGACAAAGTCACAGCAGGCACATAAGTCATGTACCAGCAGTGCCAGCCTAACATCTTAAGATGTAGACAACACTCATGCTGAAGAGCTGCAGGGATTGAAATGTAGCTGGGCCTGGTTTACCATGGAGTTACTTCACGTTTGAGGATAAGAATTAATTTTGACAGAAGGAAGCAAACAGCATGTATATATGGTAACTTCAAACCTAAAGGGAAAGGAGAGCAGTAAGAATTAGGATGGGTATTTATTAGTAACCAAAAGGTCTAGAGAAGACCTTTATTTCTCATTTCTATGCCAATGAAAGAAACCAGTCTATTAGAATGGAAGAGAAAGGTAAAATAAATGGCTCTAAATGTCTAAATGGCTTTGAATAAAGTATAAAAAACTGCAGAGATTCAAACAACTAGAATGAGCATAATGAAGCCTGGTAAACACCACTAGTGGTATAAAGCAGGAGAGGGACCACTTGGAAAATGCAGTGATAAATATCACTGGAGCTACAATCACGATGTGCTATGTGGGGTGTCTAAGGACTGCAGTAACAAACGTCATGAACACTGGTAATTAATTCCACAACACCATGCAATAGCAATTTGATGTGATAATCTGGGATTAGTATATTTTACTGCTAATGGAGAGGTGTTCATCAAAGTGACAAAGTGAGACTCAATATGCTCTGCTTTAGAAAATGTGGAACAGCCTTCGGCACCCTGTGGGTGCTGGAAAGGCAATTCCCACCCCCAGAACAGCAGCCCAGACTTCACAGGGTCTGACATGTGCAACAAAGCTCACCATCACAGGGCTGGAGTAAGGACCATCCCTTAACCTGACCCACCTCAGCCTTGGGCCATGAGCCCAGAGGAAAAGCACTGCCAAAAGCTTATAGCTTTTCGGGGCTGGCAGACTCTTATGACTAAAAATTAGATCCTATCTGCCATGTCAGCCACCTAAACTCCTTTGTGGTGTTTGCCAACAGCACCCTAGACATCACGAACCGTTGGGCGACACGCACAACATCAGATGTAAAACAGGCTCCAAACCTATCTGAGCTGATGGAATTGAAAACTGGGTCAATGATAAGAGGAGCCAGACAATGCAGTGATCAAGTGGGAGACACCTGTAGGAAGGTGTTAGGTCTGTTTTTTATTAATCATTGAATTATCTGGGAGAAAGGCAAGATGTTAATTAAATGTATTGACAATTTTGTATTAGCAAACATCGTGAATGTCAGAAAGAAATGACAGGGCAACAGATGCTATAGTAAACCACAGTAAGAAACAGAAAAACTACAGGTAACCTTGAAATCAGGGTGCTGAGGCACAAGGAAAGACATACTAAGAGAAGAGATACTCTCAGCCAAGAAGCTTTGCATTTGGGATTTTAACAACATGCATGGCATATTTATTACATTTTTGTGTCCACGTTATTTCTTAAGACAACCTCCAAAAGTCCTTGCTTGTTCAATTCCTTTAATGCCATCTAGCAGCAGTATTTTATGCTGCTTCCTCAGTACTGAATGGACTAACTTCAGAACAAACGATGCTCCTTGAAATTCCTAGAAATTCCCAATACACAGCTCACACGCAAGCTCCTGGGGGCTGTGGAAATGAATCATCAGATTTGTCTCTACTAGAGTGTCAGTTGCCTCCTCCTTGGCCAAGCTGTACGCCAGCATTTTCCCCATCCAGGGAAAAGGAGATCCTCTCTGATCACACCCGGCTGCAGCACAGTCCAGTCCTCAGCTAACAGGACCCTCAGTCTGACACCCCCACCAGACCATGAGACACGACTGGGGTATTGATCCATGTCTGCACCACTGTTAGGGACATTATCAAGGAAGCAGTTGATCTGAGCCACAGTTTAACACTTTTCATATTAGACTTAGCTTCTGCAGCACAGCAGCAAACACCTGGTGCAGAAAGCCAGCACCGCAAGGGAGTGGAGGAGACCAGATCTGGAGGTCAACCAAATGTGCCCAACAAGCTCCACCTCCTATTTTATGCCTCTTTCCTTCCCCATTAGGCCCCACAGGCATTGCTGCCAAATCCCAGAAGCTTTCCTGGGGCAGCCAGGATGCTGCACCTCCCAGCAAAGGCTGGAGCAAGGCAGGACAGCAGTCTCAGCACTAGCATCAAGCTCCAGAGCCTTGAAGCAGTGCCAAGTGATGCCACTAACTCAGCCACAGGCTTAAAAGAGCACGTGCCCTGAACACTCAACTGGAAGCTTAAGTGCTTTAAAGGCAGGGGTGTTATTTTATCTCTTGCAATTAGAGGCACCAGTGATAGGCTAGAAATCCATATAAAGCAAGCCAACAGCTTCTGCAGATCCAGTAAGGCCACTAAGGGGCCAATACAAACCACTTCTCAGTTACCTTCCATAGATGCTCACAAATAGCAGAAAACAACAGAATTACTTCCACTTGGAAGGACATCAGTACAACATCAAAGCTTTCACACCAGCTATGGCAGGAGGTGAAACCCTGTTAGGCTGCAAGCCAGTAGGTGTGAGGATGTTGGGGGCACAGCCTTGCTGCCTCCCATGCAAATGCAAATCCAAGTGCCATCCCACAGGAGAGCTGGGATCAAGCAGGAAAACTGGTGGATTGAAGAGGTTTATTCGGTTTATCTTCTCTCACTTTTCCAAACCTCCCTGATATTCCCCACAAGTGCTTCCCACGTGTGAGCCATTAAAGAAGGAACAGTCATTTCTGCATTCCACAGGGATCACAGAACACGGCACTCTGGACCCAAGAGAACTCTCCCAATTTAACACTGTGGTGTGCTTAGGCAGCAGAGTGTTTCCCAGACTTTTACCTGTCTAAAGCACGGGAGCGTATTTAAGTTGCCAGATATACACAGGCATATTAAAAACTGTAATCAACTGAGGCAGTGATGATGAACTCCTGGCACAGATATCAGGCACAGCACCCATGGAGCTTTTGGGCTGACATCCCTCATGGATTGCATGGCTTTTTATAAAAAGCTTGGCAGATGTCTTTCCCATCCATAATGTAGTAATCCATAACAGACTACATTATGGGGAAGAGCTCACCAGTGACTAGACATGGGCACCAAATGATTCCTACCTTCTTGGTCTAACTTTGTTAAGAAAAACCACATGCCCAGAACAATCTAGTGACCTCACAAACTGACTAAAGACCCACCAGCCACAAACAAATCACAGAGGCAACCAAATGAATCTGCTTGATGCAGATCCAAGCAAACAGCACATCAGCCTCTTCAGGACAAACGTTCACCAGCAGCTTTTTTGCTCTGTGTTTTTTTTGCACATACTCAGTCTAAATCAGAGCCAAATGCAAACCTGAATGCAGGGAGCCATGGCACCTTCTCCAAAGTGTTCCAGCCCGTGAACAGCTGGCACCAACTTTGCACATCATCTCCACCCTCCTTCACCTACGCCAGGGAAGCAAAAGCACTGGATAGAGGAGCTGTCTGCCACAGAAAACATCCCTGAAAAAGGTTATACACAGCAATGTGCCTCACTAAGCCATCCTCTCTCCAGAATGCTTTGCTGAGTCTGAGCATGCAGGAATATGTACAGCACCAAAATGGGCCCAGAGAGACTGTGGCATCTCCAGCCTTGCAAATTTCCACAGCTTGACTGCATGAAAATTATCTGGTTTGGGAGGGAGCCCTGCTTTGAACAGAGAAATTGGGCCAGAGACCTCCAGAACTCCCTTGCAAGCTACATTATGCTACAGCAGTACCATATTCCAACAGAAGATTCGGAAGGAGGGGCCATCCTAGATTGTAGATTGATGAATCTGTCAGTAGCAGGCTGCAGCATAACATGTCCACACCTGCACAGGCACTCAAACCTGCTAATAAAGCCCTGTCCATCAATGTGACGGCTGCTGAAATCAGATTTGGGCTCTGTAGAAGGATGTTTCCAAGTGAAAGGCACCCCTGTGGTTGAGAGGTGACCCCCTTTACTGCCACACTTGAACAGCTCGGATCAAGTACTGAATGTTTCAGTGCACTGATGCCTCACAGAGCCCTTGCACACTGCACATCCCACTGGAAGGGTCTTCCCTGCAGGCAGGACATAAGGATGCATTGCAGCACTGCACACTGGTCCCTAATGGCTCAGCCCATCAGCATCACCCCTTTCCTGAAGGAATTGTTTCAGCTGAGGATTGCAGTTAATTCCCAGGGGAAGCACCTCTGCCTTTTGTCCCAAATGCCCAGCAGCAGTCAACCACCAGCAGCACTGAGCTCCTCCTCTTACGGCACCTGCTGCTCAGGGACCACTGCAGGGAGAAAAGGAGGAATATTTAACTGCTAACTGCGTTGTTGCTCTGGGTTTGGTTTTGTAACATCTAATACATATTTTATTACTCCTCAGCACCAGGTAATTTAGGAAAAATCTAAACCAACCGAATGAGCATCTCTCATCATTGCTGCTTCCACAGCCAGAAAACCAGTCACGACATGAACAGTATGGGAGGGAAGGTGTGGAGGGGAGGCCAGAGCAGCCAAGCACTGGTCTTAGGAGAGAGGCCAGAGGCCCCAGCAATGGGCATGAGACTAGAAAAAAACCCAATCAGGTTATTTTGCACTGGGAAAACATACCAGGTTGTCTGTCCGCTGATTTCCCTGCTATAAGAGAGGGCCACGGGTGGGGTGGGTGACTCACAGCCTCAGCATTTGGGGTTTTAATTGCACACTCTCCCGGGCAGATGTGGCTGCTCTGCAAACAGCTGAACGCTGCTGGCTTTTCACTGCTCACATACACAACCAGCATTAATTGCCAGTCTCAGGCAACTGTTCCCAGCCACCTAACAGTGCCTTTTCTGGTCGTATCAGTGAAATTTAATACTCGTTACCAGAAAGAGCTCCTTGTGCTTTGCTTCCTGATATACCATACATCTTTCCAGGGATACCCTTACAGTCTGACCATATGCAGATCACTGTGCACACACCCACTGTTTTACTGCTGCCGGTACAATTCCCTCTTTGTGGGTGCTTGATTTGTTGCCTCTCCCCTTGGTCCATGATTTACAGGCCCCGATGATCCACACTGCCCACCCACTCTCCAGCCCACTCATCCTTTGTGCGTCGCAAACAAGAAAAAGACATGGTCCTGGCAAGCCACCCCAGTGTCACCTACTCCTCTCTCAGAAGAGGTGTCCAGTTGATTTGTTGCAGAGAAAGACTGCTCCATGACCGTGCCTGGGTTTACACACGTGGGCAGTTAAGAGCACACACAACCCCTTCTGCCTGCAGCAGCTCATGCCCTTTCTGCTCAGCCCACCTGTGATGCTGGGGATGGGTCAGAGCAATGGGGATCCTCCAAGAGAAAGACTCCTACATGCCCACCTGCCCTGTGCTCAGAGAGCAGGCTGGGTTTGAGGACAAACAATGCAAGCAGCTCCTGGGTCCTTACACACCAGCACAGCACCGATTTGGAGGTCAGAGACTGAACCAGCCTCTCACTCAAGCAGCTCAAGAACACAAGAATAGTATTTCCTGACCTAAGGGTAAATATCTGCTTCAGCAATGTGAGCAAGGGGAGAGAAAACCCACTAGAGCAGCTTGCAGAGGTAGAAAGCCCCTTCCTCTGCCCAGCCACAGAGCTACCACCCCGCCATGCCTCCCCACAGCACCAGCTCCAGTCCCTGCCAGGACCTCTCACTACCACCGTTATTACAAGCAAACTCCAGCAGCTTTGCAGCACAAGCAGTGAGTGTTAAATAATTTTGACACTTGCTGGAACATTTCTCCTGTAAAGAGGCTCAAGTATTGCTGGGTAAGTATGGGAAGGCAAAACATCAATCCCTTTGGTTAAGCCAGCTGCAGACACAGGCTCTAGATCAAGTGCAGATCTCCTCTTTCCACTGTCCCAGACTACATCCAGTAGCAGATTTATCGGAGAGATAAAGCACAGGCTCTGAGTTGCTCTTTGAAATACATGGATGTGCTTTTCTATCCTCTCAAACCCTGAGTATATTTCTTTTCTGTTATTCATTTTGCCAGCTAGGCACACTTCTTTGACATACATGAAAGACCTAAAATGCTGTTATGGCTGCTTCTACTTTCTGAAACACTGCAGTGCACAATGCTAAAAAAGGAAAGCACAGCCAGGACTTGGGACTGAACAGTTGTGCATTTTCCTTTGAATGGTTTGTTCTGTTTCCCCCTTCCAAAATGTATGGTATATACCTGAGTTGTAACCCTGCCTATGATCCCTCCACTATGAACCTTCCATTGGCTCAAGCTTTCTACCCGCGGGCCCTTCGAAACTGTGATAAGGGAGTGCCCAGAAGCACGAGGCTCTCTTTCTGCTTTGGATTCCTTCCCCTCTCCTTCCCCCTTCCCTCTCCCTTCCCCCCTTCCCCCTCCTTGTCGGTGTTGGACCTGAAATAAACTCCTTCTGACTCCACCATCAAGGGCGATACTTGTGTTTCTCCTACGGCTTGCAGCTGCCTGCGAATGCATAGCCCAGAGACACTCTGGAAGCCCTATGAGCTGCTGCACCCCTTCCTTCAAGGAACCCACAGAGGACTGTGTTGCCCTCACAGCCCCCTGCCGCTGCTAGCCGGGGAATAGGCAGGGGGTCACAGCAACAGGACTGGGCCTTGCCATGATGACTTTCCCCTTGTGCTTTCCAAGCTGCACCTTCCTTTTTCAACCTGCCACCACAGAGCAAGCCTAGATGCAGCTACATCAAAAGATACCTTGCCACAGCCTGCTTCACTTGCTACCTTTGTCTGTACCAGGGGTATCCATCTGACGCTCACAGGCCACTCTTGCATCTCTCCCCTGCAAAGGGTCCCCTTTTCCATTAACATCACAGAATCACAGAATTGTTTGGGTTGGAAGGGACCTAAAAGATCATTGAGTTCCAACCCCTCTGTCATAGGCAGGCACACCTCCCACTAGAGGAGGGTGCTCAGCTGTGGTTCCAATCAGGAACTTCTGCTCCTGCCTGCAAGTTTCTTTCTCCTGCGTGTCTCCTCCTGGCTGGTCCCTCCTCTGCAGCTGATGTGCTGGCAAGTAACCCCAGCTGACAGGAGCCAGCTGACAAGAGCACAGAAAACTTGGAACTTCTCCCACCTTTGATCTTATTTTACCTAAGCAAGCCATTAGCAGAGTGAGTTTGTGACAGATCCAACAGACTAAGCTAGCCCTGCTGGGTATCTTTCTGGTAATGATCAAAGATACAGGCTCCTATTTTTTTACTGATAATAAAAATATGGCTTTGATCTTAGAAGAATAGAGAAGCCAGCACAAAACAGAAGCAAGAAATAGCAATGATTAAATACTAGGCCAGTGACTGAGGATGGGTTGAGGGGTGATTGCTGCTCTCAGTCCCTGGTGACTTCCGCTGAGCCAGGAGCCTTGCCTGGTGAGGTCTGCTGGGTAAAACACATCATTGTGATGTGGCAGCTTTCAGCAGAAAGCCCAGCATCATCTTGTGTATGGTAAAAGTACAGCTGCTCTGTTAATAAAACAGAAAAAACAAACCCATAAAAATACTAGCAGAAATACATCTAGGAAATAAAGCCAGGAGACAGATAGAATGGAGGCTGTCTAGAATGGGCAGAGTGACAAGCAAAGCCCCCCAACACTGGGTGCCCCTTTGGGTGCCCAAAGGCAGGAAACAAATCCCTTTACTCTCAGGCTGGACTCTGCAGCTGGATTATCTCCTCCTCCTCTCTCTGGCTCAAATACCTTTCTTATTCCATCCCAGTCCCAGTCCCTGTCTGATTAACCTCAAGTCCTGAGGGCCACTAACACAACCACTTACACAGCCTGCTCCAGCAAACCCCACTACTAAAGGCCTGGGCCGAGGGGCACTTTGAGACACGTTTGCTCTGACTGGTGTAGGAGCTCTGTAAATGCAACAGAAATGGCTTGGCTTGCCCTTTCACTCCACCAGTGCAGTACACGTGGTACATACAGTGCGTTGCTGCTCTGAGACCTCAAAAAACACTTAATACAGGAAAGATGATCAAGGGAAGATCTTCCTTCTCCTCTGGAGCAGTACAGGCAGTCTTGGAAAGTAACATGTTCACTCCTTCTCTTTTTCTGTTGGATGGTCTATTGAAGACTCCGAGTGTTAACGTGACACCGCTTCTGAGACATTACCTCACATCCTTTCATGCCTCAAGACCTTGGTGTGCTGCAGTGAAGGAAGGAAGTGGGGAGCTGGAGAACATCACAGGTCCTTCTCCATGAGACACCCATGCCAAGATCCTTGGAAAAGTCAGGAACAGACTGGGCTATGATCCTACTAGAATTTATATTTATTTCAGAATATTCTGAGGACAACTTCCAGAACTTGGATGTTCAGAGCCTGACTGAAAGGAAGTAAAAAAGCCAGTTTGTGGTATGGATGCTATACATCTATTGCCCAGTGGCTGCAAAGCCCTAAGCCTCCTGCTCTGCTCATGACAGGCATGCAAAATCTCTCACTCAATCATCTGCAATAGATAGCTGATACTGTATTTATTTGATAATAAAAAAAAAAATGTGCAAAATCTCGTACAAATGCTACAAAGGAGCATTCACAAACAATTCCCAGGAACCCAAAAGAAAGAATTGTATAGAAGTGAATAGAAGTGATGGTTTTACACTGCAGATTAATGTGGCCAGAACCCCTTTGACCAGAAGCACTCTGCCAGCCCCTCCTGAGGGGTAACTAACAGCGCAGAACCTCTTTCCACCACCTGGGCCAGTGTTATTTGGACAGTTCAGCACTCCAAAGATCAGTAACCCATATTGCTGCTGACACTATCCAAGCATCTCCATTCTTGGACTCGGGGCTAGGAATGGCCCAGCATATTGTGGGTTTGGAGATCCCAGGCACAACCTAAGGACAGTTAAATATCCATAAACTAACTGATCCACAAATGTGGGTGAGAGACAAGGTGGGAACACAAGGTGGTCTCTGGTGGGGGGTTCTGGGATTCAGGCAAGTTCTTGCTCTCCAACAGCCCATTTGTCTGTTCCCTCTGTGCTGCATTTCCCATTCGTGAGGGAGAGTAACAGCAGTTTGTTTCTCTCCAGAAGTGGCTACATGCATGAAAAGACTGAGAGCCTCTCACAGACTAGGATGGTGGGTATCCAAGAAGAAAAGCAAGCTACTTTTGGAGGCACTTTTAAATCACTATTTGAACTATTTCCACCTCTGTGTTCCTACTCCAGGCAGACCTTACAGACTGCAGAAGCCAATCATCCTTCCTGTTTAATGTATACAGCGGCTCATGCTGACTTAAAAATAGTAAACAATCAGAGCTAAACATCTCCTACTGACACTTCAGATGTCCAAACAAGAAACCCAGGCTTGTCCCTATTCTTTTTTGAAGGCAAAAAAAAAGCACATCAACCATCACTGGCGTTATTTTTGCATCATTTTGATCATTAAACTCTGCCTCTCCTCCATTTCACAACCTATTTTAAAAACAGTTCTTACTGAGCAGAAGTGGCAGACAAATGAATGGAAGCTCAAGGACTCCTGGTGTGTCCCAGCCTCTGTGAAAATGCTGGTTTCAGCCTGGCAGAGTTAGCAGGGGAGAGAATGTCTTTGATGGGAATGAGCAAGATGGCAAGAAATGGAGAGGAGCTTCCAGGCAGACAAGGCTGAAATGGTGAGCCCTGCTGTGGGCATCCCGTATTCTCACGCTGCCCCTGCCAAGAGCTGGGGAAACCACCAGCCCCCAAACCAAAGGGCTGCTGTGTGAATCAACATGAAATTGGGCTGCTGGAGCAGAAAAGGAAGCAGATGCAGGTCTGAACAGTATTTCTTTTCCAAAGAAAGCACATTTTCAAAGCGGCCCACTAAGAGACTACTACACAGCACAGCTCTGGCTAAGTACAACTTTCATGTTTGAAATTTTCCCTTATTCTGTGCATGTGTCATGATTTCTAAGAAGCAAAAAAAAAAAAAAAAAAAACCAAACAAAAAAAACCACTTCAGATTTCAAGAAAATCTGTGGAAGAGCCAAATGCATCTCTGATCCAGTAAAAGAGAAGCTGTCTCCTTCAGACAGCACTTGAAAAAGGTTCAATCAATCAGTCAAGCCAGAACAGAATTTTCTTCTAGATAGAAAAACAAGAGAAAAGCTGTGAAACTGTAGTGCACCTCCTCCTCCACCTCATATTTCCTGCTAAAGTGAGTAATATCAGATTTTACAAGGGCATGTTGTTCAGAGCTGGAAGAGAAAGTTTAGTAAAAGGTAATTTGTTCTGAGGCAACAAACTACTGCAAGAAAACAGAGCATTTCAACTTTCCATGCCCACCACTAGGCAGAGACATGGGAATATACCTTCACAGGATGGCTGGTACATACCTGGAATAGCTGAGAATGCCTGTCTGCTCCAAAGACTGGGGTGATTTACTATTGTTTAAGGAAAGACACTGTTAAAATTATCCAATTTGTTTCCAACAGCACTAGTCTTTAGATCTAGTTTCTGTCAGGAGGCTGAAAAAAAGGGTGCAAATCTTGCAAATTATCTGAGGCATCAAAGAGATGGGACAAGAGCCCCACGGGGACATACCCCCAAGGGTGTCTTCGCACAAGCAAGTGCTCAGATTTCCAGGCTTGGAGCACATTCACTTGGCAGGGGACACTGAAGGAAGCAGTGGTCTTTCCTCAGCTTTGGGCTGTAAGCATAAATGAAACGCAGCTAGGGCAGTCACGGTACACACAGCCTGTGTGCAGTGTGGGCAGGGCCCACGCTGGCATCTGCAAAGGGACAATTAGCTGCTTGCATTGGAATTAGGCATGAAGTTCAGTCATGGTGTTCAAGATAAGGAAAAGGCCATTTGCTGGCTGACAGGCTCTGGAGTCTGCAGTGATCAGTCCAAGCCTTGCAACCCAGGGAGATCTCTGGGGAACAGGTGGAAGGACAGGGGTAAGGCATCCAAGCTGAGCACAGCTTGGCACCAGGACCTTCCCCAAGCAAACCCCACTGGTGGAATGGAAGGAGCAATGCCACAACCAACATATGATTGAATCATTCCAGGGGGCACCTGGCAGCGGCAAGAGGGACATCCTAGCTCCCTGAGCGACTAGCCCTCTGCCCTTGGTGCCTCTGGCCGGCATGCTGGCTTGCCTTTTGCCTTTCACCTCCTGCCAAGTTTAATTAAAGCTAAAGAACATCCCCACAAAGCTGCTTGCTGTGATCCAGCGCCAGCCACGCAGTCCCAGCAGCAGCACCCAACAGCACAAATCTTTCCTGTTGGCTCCTGGGCACTGGAAGCAAATGAAGCCAGCTCTGTTCTGGTCCAACTGCCTTCCCATCAGCCTGGAGACACAGTACAGGTGAGCTGGATGTAAAAAAAAGCAAAACAAACCACCTTAAAAAAGGCTTTGTTTGTGCCTCTGATGGCCTGCGGGGCTTTTTTTGGCCAAAAGTTAGAGATAGTAGTTCAAAACATCCAGCTTTCCTAAAAAACCCAAAAGAGTAGGTTTGGTACCACTATTATACATTAACTCTGTAAAGTCTGGCAAGTTTCAACACAGCAGTTGTCTATGTCCTTACATAAAAATCCTTTCCAAAAACACATGCCTACACATTAAAAACTCTCTAATTTAAGCCAGGAAAGCTGTTTTAAGGATTCTTGTGAAGTGTAGTATATTGCAGGCTGTGTCAAAAAGAAGAAAGATTCATTTTTCTTCTTTGGGCTTGAGGCAGAATAATTTTAAAGGCTTTGAGTGAGTGATGAGCTCTGTGCATTTCTGCTGGGAGGGTCAGAGCCCCCTGCTGTCCTTTTCCCATCAGATGAGCTGTCTCTGCTCCTCATTTGCTGGGGGTTGTGCAGAAGAATTGCAAGCTGATGTTACAAGAACAGTAGAACAGTGACCTGCAGCAGAAGGGGATGTAACAGATGGAGTAAATATCCTCTTAAACACACCCCCAGAATATGTTGTCCAAGCTCAAAATCCACATTTCCTATGTGTCTTACACTACCTTATGGTGGCTGAAAAAGCCCAAGAGGAGGGAGGAGAGTAGGCTGTGCACAGAGGGAACAGAACACAGTCCCAAAGGGCAGGAGGGAAGAACTGCCTGTTGCTACATCTGGTAATGAGTTTGTCTGCACATTAAGAGTACAAGTTGAAACCCTCACAAAAACCAGCAAAGCTACTGCAGAATTGAAGCATATAATTTCAGAGGAGTGTTTGCAGGAGCAGAAAAACATGTGGGTATACAGAAAGAGGAAAAGACAAAATGGAATTATTCTTTATGAAAGGCAGTTGTGCTAGCATTTGCCTACAGCATTCTCTATCCTGGAGCTTCCCTTCTGCTTCTAGGAGCCCTGGAAGAGATCACTGAAACCATAACAGTCAAAACCACAAAAAGGGGGTAAATAAGTTCCCCAAATGAGCACACTGCATTGACTCACTACTCTCATTTTCCTCCTCCCAGTAAGTGTGAGGAGCTGGCTGTATCCTGGGAGCAGGTCTGTGCAGCTGGCAGATCCCAGAGCTTGGTGGTAGCTGGACCACATTACTCTGATCCCACGCTATGCTGTACATGCACAGACAATCCCAGCGACTCCAGTTTGTCTCAGCCTACAGCATGGATTGCCCTTTTTTTTTTTTTTAACTCAAACATTCCTATTAGAAGCCTCAGCCTACGCTGAAGAATTAGAGATAACTGGTACCTGCAGAAATTGGAAGGAAAAACACTAATCTTAAATATTTCTTAAATAAAAGCTGCAGAACTGAGGATGTAGGAATCCAATCTCTTACCGGAAAATGCCCCAAAACATTTAAGTGAAAGAAGCTCGGAGTTTCGCTCCTGGTGCTGACTGCTGGGCCAGGGCCAGGACCAGCACAGCCAGCTATGGCCTCTCCCTTGGCACAACACACACTGCAGAAGGGGCCCACACAGCCTGCTCCAGAAGAGGCGGCCGTGATTGATGGCTGTCTCAGAGACAAATGCTTTCCCAGCCCTCTGGGATATCGGCAGCAAGCTTCCCTGGTGGCTGGATGAGGGAGTAGGAATGCTGGGAGATGGGCAGGGAGCAGGGTGAAGGCAGGGGATGCCAAACCCACAGCACCAGCTGCACTGGCTCATGCAGCTCCTATGGCCTGAAAACGTCATGAAGCAGAGGGGACCAGGCTGAGCTGTGACCAAGCAGGTTTTGTCCAGAAAGCTGGGCCAGGCTGGGGCATGCATGAAGGGGAGATGCCAGAGAGCAGCATGAACAAGCCCATCCCCCTTGGTAGGGCTTTCTTCAGTGATGCCAACATTACTTCACCATCCAGCCCCTCATGTCTGCAATTTCCAAACTTCAGAGACCTATACACAACAGTTTCTTGAGTGGGCAAGTACCCTGCCCACACTGACAAGAGACTGGTGGGAAGCTGTTCTACCTTCAACTCATTTCCAGCCAGGTTTCAGCACTTGGCTTGACCCATGCAGCAGAGACAGCTGCCAGGTTCCAGCTGAAACCCTGGCTGTGGGCTTGGAAAGTCAGACATTATGCATGCTGTAGCAAACAAAATCAGCAATAAAATCCTCCCCCCTAGGAAACATTGGAAAAAAAATGCCAGGGAAGCCGGCAACAGAAGCTGCCCATCCGCTCCAGTCCTGGAGAAGATACTTCCACCTTCACTGACTCAAAAGCCCAAGTCTTTATCAGGAGCAGAGTTCCCCAAGCCTGAATGCAGAACTGCTGGGCACAAGTCACTCCTTCTGGTTGATGTCTGTCTTTGCAATCTCACTTTTCTCTCTGATGCTATCTCCCAGGATACATTAAAGCTCCCCTTAAATTTAGGTGGCAGATAGAAACTTTTATTTCCTTTAATCTTTTCAACTGTGACTAGTTCTTTACAAACCATGTACTATTTTTGAGCTTTGCGATTAATTCCTTAGACATTTTTTACAGAAATGTGATTTAAACAAGCAAAACAAATCCCAATTCATCCTGATACAATGGAGTAGCAAGGAAACTAAAGACCGCATCAGGAAAACAAAACAAAACAAAACAAACAAACAAAAAAAAACCACACCAAAAAAAAAACCCACAAAGAGACAGAGAGACAGAAGCCTTTGCCACATTGCAGGCTAACAGCAGACTCATGCAGCAAGAACATGATAGAATAAAGATGCTTATCTTGAGCAACTGAGAGCCTGCACAAAATGAGTCAGTAAGAGCAAGGCAACCATCAGCTTGTTTGGCAGACCAAGGAGATTTCTGAATGGGGCTGGTAGCTGAGCCCTCTGATAAGCTGTGCACAAATCCTCTTTGCCTACAGGCTGACATTTGGGTGGGTGACAGAGGCTGCATTCCCTGCTCACAGGCTGCTGCTGAAGAGAGAGCAACATACCCTGTAGTTATGGAGGGCCACAGGGAAAGCCTCTGAAGCACTGTGTCAGAGGCTGGAATTCAAAAGAAGAAGAATTTTCTTCCCTTGTTCTTGGTGCCTGAGAACGAGCATTAACTCCCACCACACTCCTCGGCTTTGCAGGCTCTTCCCAAGAAAGAAAATAACAGAACATTAAGCTGGCATGGTACATATGAAGTGACAGCAAGACCCCTTGCAGTAATCCCTGTGTGATGCAGAAGGAATTACCTTCACAATTCCACTCCTGTCAGACAGCAGAGCACAGCACAGGGGGTGCTGTGCTGCTGCTGCCAGAGCGTGATTTCCATTAGTGTTAATAGGAACTACTGACAGAAGCAGCAACCAAGAAGCCAAAAAGCTTCCAGTCTTGATGACTGCCTTTGATGAATACAGAACTGCATTAAGTCAGTCCAAGCAGCTGTACCAGGCAAATTATCATGGCTGTGAGAACGAGAAAAGAGCCAGAGCTCAGGCTCCAAGGAAGGGCTAGATCCCAGCTGGGATGAGGCACTGGAGCAGCACAAATGGCCAGTGAGGTGCCAGCAATGGCACCAGCCAAACCCTGCTCCAGTGTCCACATGGCGGTTGTCACAGTCCTAAGGAGCAAGCTTGAAGGAACCAGTGGTGGCCACTGCAGCATTTCTTGCAGCTACTCCACGAACAGCTACTGCCAACAACCACCACGGTTCTTGGCATAGAGCACAGAAAACATTTCTATCCCCAGTGGAAACATAAGATAACTCACAAGAAAGTATAGGTTTGGAAAAACAAGTGGTTGGGATCAGAAGATGATATATCATGAAACAAAAGGTGGTCCATGAGAAAACTACATGTATGGAGGAACAGGGGCTTGAAATTTAAAGGTGTTGTTTTGGTCCCCATTAGGGTCCAGCAGTTCAGACAGAGAGAAAAGTCCATCATTACAACCATCACTTCAAGTCATTTTTTGGATAAGCAAAGGATATTTTGGATAAGCAAAGGCCTAGAGAAAATTCATCCCCAAGATATAAAAATAGATTTTTATTAATCAGAGAAAAAGCCAGATACAAATCACAATCCCCTCAGAGTGGATAAGCTAGATGTCAAGGTTATTTTCTTCAAAACAGTTTAAGAAGCAGGTGCTGAGCTGGTGGTGGCCATCTCCCGTGTGTGCCACCCGAGGCAAGTCACTGGCACAGCCCTGGCTCTTACAGTTTGCAGCAAAACCATCAGGTCTCACAGCAGATCCCCTGCCAGTTTTAAATGCCTACCCACCACCTCCACCACTCGTTTCTCAACAGCTCTCCACAGACAGCAACAGAACATTTCATCCTGTTACTTACGCCACAGAAATTTAAACTCGAGGAAACAACATTACATCATGTAAGCAACCAACGTAGCTGACTACCTCAAATTCTGCCTGATCTGGGGGCAAGAGCAACAGATCTTTAATTAAACTAACTAGCCCTGGGCCAGAGAAAGACTTCTTTCCTGCTGATTCATTTGATAGGAGGTGAAGGTGCCGCAGTCACCATCACAATTCAAAGCACTTCTGAGTACTTGCCCACAGCTCACTCAAATCCCTTTGGTTGAAAAGGCCTCTGCAGAAGCCTGTGCCACCCACGCACCTGCCTTGTCCCATTCACACCCAGGTCAGCTCCGGGGCCTGCTTTTGTGCTGATAACCTGAGTCTCATGGTCTCTCTGTACCATTTGCTGCAGAACGTAAATAGCAGAAAACCCTACAAGGCCTAGCCCCAAGCCATGAGAGCCAGGAGCAGGCCCCTTCACAGGGCTGTGCCAAGGACACAAGTCTGTGTCCCTCGGGCAGGGACTGGTGCTGAGCTCTGGAAGGGGAGCCCAAGCTTGTGCCAAGAGGGTCTGAGCACAGACGAGAGAGACAGCAACCCCTCCCACCACACCTGCACTTGCCCCGCTTCAGGTTTGCCAAAGGCCTTAGGAAAAGCCACATTCTTCACAGGAGCACACTGCTGCAGGGAAGAGACAGCTCTGTACAACCCAGGATGATGCTCCGTCATGTGGCACTGCCCCAGCCCACACCAGGCTTCATCTTCTACTACACACTGAAGTGAACTGCACTTTTTGATGCTTTTCTCTTTTCTTCTGGAAAGAAGCTAATTAGAGTGGAAAAGGATCTCTATGACTCTCACGTACGACTCCTGCATTCAGAGACTTTTAATTTGTGTTATGCAACTACCACACACACACACTGTACTTGAAATTATATAGCATGCAACCTAATCAAACACCACCAGGTAGTTAAATCATGCTGTGATAAACAAAGAAAAGGATTTTGTGTACACATGGCAAATTCTCCCTTGCACCTTGGTCAAAGTGGCACCTACTACTAACTATCAGGTTGGTAAAATGCATCTGTTATTTAGGGGAATGGCTTAACTTAGCACATAAAGTGCATGGCTGGGGGTGCACTAAGTACTTGCACAGTGCAGGGAAGGGGCACCTTGGTGGCACTGACCACACAGGGAACCCCTGAGAGGGGAGCAGGAGCAAGGCAACAAATGTGAGCCCAGAGCAGGGCTGTAAGAAATGAAGAGCTCCTTCGGGAAAGCTTTGAGGACAAGACTCCTCAAAGTATGGAAAAATCTGCTGGGAAAATAAAAAAAACCTCATTCCCACTCACATCTACAACAAAAATTTAAAAGTATGTGTTACAGCAACGAAGCCAGGCTGAATACTGAAGAAAAATCCTTGTCCCAGTAAGGATGCAGATGCACAGGAGGAGCTGACCCAGGAACTCATGTCCCCACATTCCCAGCAGGACCAGCTGGACAAGTGCCACCAGGAACAACCTGGGCATGCTCAATCCAGCTCTAAGAGAGGAAGATGTTCAGATAGCCTTAGGCCCTTCCAGCCCTATTTTTACAGGATTTCTACCCTTCACTCCAGCTGCCCTGCCATATCTCACAAGAGGCATCCCACAGCTGATGCTGCTCTGCAGCAGCCCCCGCAAGTGGCACAAGCTATATTTATTCTGGTACATTGCAGTGGGAAGCTTTAATCTGTGTAATCGCCTCAGAGAAGATTTCATTCAGTGAGGGGAAAGCAATTACTGTTTCATTTGCAACCAGTTGCCTTCCCAGGGTCTTAATCTATCAGAGCTGGAGGGTCCTGTCAGCCCCTGCACCTGCCTGGACAGTTTTTGTGAGATAGGTTTATGTCTCTGATAAAAGCACCTGCAAATACCCAAGGTTTTCAGCCCCTGTTTGAAGCAAGTTTTCTCCTCCCAGCTGTTATTGCTTTTATCTGACAGCATATACCCTGCATAAAGAAAACAACTGCATATAATCCTAGATTAAAGGGATTGTAACACAGAATTAAATACAAGCCATACCCTTGATAGGGTTTGCTGTCGTCATTCACCAAGCACAGAGTGCGGCCATTTGGGAGGTGGTCAGCTGGTGGTGGCATTTCTGATAGTCTCTGCAGCTCCTGACTTTTCTAGACAGGCATTTACATCTCCCCACAGAGGTGAGAGGAAAAAAACCCACCTAAAGTTAAAAAAAACCTAACCCACCAACAAAACAAACAATCCTTGGTGTTTCCATATGATGCTGCATTAAAATCCCTCTAAGATTTCACTTCAAAAACTAGCAACTAAAATCCAAATTCTCAGCAGGACTCCACACATGTTAGAGCTGCTGCACTTTAGTGCTAGGAAGGCTTGTGGTCCCACAACAACCACACCAGGAACCAGAGGAAGGTAACTGAGGCTCAAATCAGGCAAGAAAAATGTCCTGAGGAAAGGATATTCACTGTCTACTGCAGCAAGGACCACAGTTGCAGAGCAATGCAAAAGCCCACCAGGAAATCTTTATGACTTTATCTTACGTCAGGAAAGACACCACATACTTATATGCACAGCTGCATGCTTGGGAAAAAAAAAAAAAAAAAAAGGCACTTTAATCTTCTGCTTTTTCCAGCCTGGCAGCCAAAGCAGCTTGACACAATAAAGAGACTTGAGAGTTGTGAAAACTACATATTAAAAGGAGAAAATTTCTAACTGTCTTTCTCTTGTAAATTGTGGCAGCCAAAAAATCCAGCCCTAAAATAAAGACATGCCTGAAGGTAGCAATTTTACAATCAGCAACATAATGATTTATATCACTGCTGTCATCTTTGATGGGGAAAAGGAAGCCAGGTATTGTGATCATTAGCTTTTTGATACAGCTGATATTTTTAAATGAGGAAAAACACATGCATTTTAATCAGGAACTGAAGGAAATTGCCCCAAAACACTTACAGAAGAAACTGCAGCTCATGCCAAAATTTGCAAACACAGGAGATGAATATTAAGGTGACAAACATCATTGGTGACATCCCAAGCTGCTGCACATCCCTGGGTATGTGTGTGGGAGCTCACTCACCCTGGAACATGGGATCCTACACCCTCCCAAAACATATGTCCTCATGCCACAGGCGCCAAGCAGGCACAGCCTGGAAGCTGGCCCCACTCCCGCTGAAGCCTGTGGGGTTTCCAGGTGCTGCTCTCACACAGCAAGGTGCCATCCCTCCCACACAGAATCCAGCTGCACACAGCACTGGGGTCCCCAGTTCCCACTGATGGCAGGCACAAAGCAGCAGCACAGGCTCCCACTCAGCGACAGCAGCAGCAGGCTCTTCTCTTAAAAAAAACAACTAAGAGTCAAGATGTTACTGCCTCTCCTCCCCAGAAAAGTTCCAGAAGCAAAGCCTGGCCTACCTGGCACTCAGTCTCTAAGCTCCTGCCTATGCCTTGGCAGACACATATGAAGTTGCAGGTGTAAAAGACAGGAGGCTGCTGCTGTCGAAGGATTAAAAATCAACTCAACTTGACTTTTAATGCAACAATGTGGCTTCTCATGCTTCTATTCCCCAGTGTAACCATAATCACATTTGTGGCTGAGAACCAGGAAACTGTTTTCAGAGACCAGTTAACATGCAGCCTTCCACAAGCCTGGGTGATATGACAGCAAGGGCACCAGCACAGGCTTTCTTAAGCCCAATGGAACAGGTTTGAAATTGGGATGCATTTTAAAGCCACAGAACAGAACTTCCTGCAGATGACATCAGCAGCACATCAAACTTTGCTGAATGTTTGCAGAGAAGAACAGCAGAGTTCTGAGAGTGCTCAGCTGAGACAGAAAGTCCTTGTACAGGAACTCCAAGCCAAACAACAAATCTCTAGTCACAAACACCCTCAGAGCTCAACACAGATGAAGATGACAGAGATTAAATCTAAAAGGCTAATTTCTGCCTCCTGTACCCCCATATTTTAATAGAATACAGGAAAGATTCAGCCTGTATTGGAGTAAGTTTTGTTTATAAATCCCACACAATATGCAAAAAACCTCTCCAGAGAAAAAGCTGTGTCACCTCCCAGTTCACAGCTTGCAATGACAGCCATTTAATTTCAACCTGCGTACAGCAGTTTCAGACCTTCAACAAGGACTCCTCAGCCTGACAAGGATGCACTGAGCATGTCCAGCAGTCCAGCACTGTGCCATGCCTCTGGGAGTAGCCAGCAGTCATTCCGCACCATTCAGCTCATGGATCAGCAGTCCCGCCTCTCAGCCTGAGTATTTCTGGCCCTGTGAGTCTGCAATACCTCCATGCTGCTTGCCCTCCCATGTTCACCACTGAAAAGTGTTGATAGCACCAGAAGTTGCACTGTTTTCTGAAAGTGACCCTAATTAAGTATGAAAGCAAGTCTAATTAAGTATGGTCTGCTCTGTGAATCCCCTGGGAAGACAGAGGAATACCACCAACCCTTGCATCCAGCCATCCTCCTCCTGCCCAGTGTACCCAGCTGACAGCAGATGAAGCCCTGATCTGAGCACCAGGACGTGCACCTGCAGCTGTGTTGAGCAACACAGAGGCACATACCAAGCAGAAGGTGCCATTTAGTGAAGGGCTAAAACACTTCTCATCCTCCACACCTCACTGGGGAATGGGACTCTGCCATCCATTCTTCTGTCATTAAACCCTCCCCATCTCTGTTAAAATCAAACCAGCACCCTCAGGCACACCCATATCTCATTTTTGAGGCTTCTGCAGGATGTTGTAGGTACACAAAGCAGTCAGGATCAGGTCCGGAGCATTCCAGTGGCAGGGTCGTTCCCACAGCCAGGCAGCGAGCTCTTCCCTGCTCTCCTGTTTCATCTCTGCATGACAGATAGCACGTGCTCACCTGGGAATTTATCCCGCTCTCTGCAATGCCACTAACAATAAAAGCTAACAGCAAAACCTCCAGTGAGGCAAAGAGAACCAGAGCACAGCCCCAAAACATTAGTCACTACAAACACACCTGAAGCTCAACGCACGTGGGGCACATTTAAATTTACTTTTCTTTAATTATGAATGAATGTGGGTTTATCTGGTGTTTACTCCAGAGCAACAAAAACACATTCAGAATTATAAATCCCTCTTCAAAGAGCCATCACCGGTGGTTGCCCACCTTGACCGCTTGGTTCAGTGCAAGTACATAGAGATACAACTGAATGCCAAGAGCTGACAATTTTCATGACTGAGAGGGAGAATTTTCTTTATGTTCTATCTTTACATTCTACTGTGTGTGCTCTCAGTAGATGCCCACCTAAAACCGCTGCTTAAGCTACTTATTATTTTGCACCTATTTATTACACCAAAGGTTGAAAAGCAAGAAGAAATCTCACCCAGGAAGGGAACAATGTGAGGAAGGATTGTCTGGATTCATCAGGACAAATGGTAATCATTGCTCTGATCTTGGGTTGCAATTGATTAGTTATAAATGCACAGCACAAAGGGTACCAGGGCAAGGAAAGAGCTTTTTTAGAAAGGCACAGGAACAGACCCCAAAAGCAGAGTGCTCGTGGCTCTCCAACAGATAGCCTTAAGTGCCCATTGAAAATGGGAGATATTTTCCTGCTCACAGTGGACAGAAGGGAGACTGATATCATTAAAGCCCACATTGCATCTCAAAGTCCTTGGAGGAAAGGGGAAGAGGTACTTCATATTTCTATAAAACAATTAGTATTGACAGAATGGACTATAATACAGCACTCAGACCAGAGGAATAATTAAATACCCGGCAGCTTGCTTACTGGATGCAGATAGGAAGCACCAAGGCAGCAATTAGAGAGCAGAGAGGCAAGGCAGGCACATGGCTTTGCTCTAATGAGGTATTGACCTCCAAGCCATATGCTCAGGTGTCTGACACGACATCCCGTACCCCATGCCGAGCACTGAAGCATCCCTGGCACAGTCACTGGCATCTCCCTGGGCACAGTGGAGGAAGAGCTGGCAGTCAGCACTGATTTGGGAGCACCTTCTCTGCAAAGGTTGTGCTCAGCCTCTCTTCCCCTTGCCTTGGTTTCTCTGTGCCTTAGATAGGAGTGTGGCTATGAGCCAAGCAGAGAGCTCCGGCCACAGACAGCATCAGTGATGGAAAAGTACCACCAACCGGGGATGGTGCTGAGGAACTAATCTGCAAGATGCCACATACCATCAAATGCTTTTCCCCTGAAGCTCAAGGCAACTGGTTTCAGCACCTTTCTGATTTGCAAATCTCTGAATAATCCTGAAAATTTAAGCCTCAGGGAGAGCTGCGGCTCCTTGCACACCATTTCAGCCTTGTGAGGCTTAGCTTTAAACACCTTTGGGAAAAAAATATTTGCCTTTCAGTTTGAGGTCCAGAGAAAAAGGACATTAAGTGCCCAAACCTTCAACATTTCTCTCCCCAAAACCAAGAGGTACCATGGATCTGTTTCTAAACAGCTACTCTTGGGTAGTTCTTGCTCTACCTTATTCCCACCTCCTGTGGGAAGTGTCCTTGCACAGTCCAAAGGCCCTCCTTGTCTCTTTGTAGGGAGGTGAAGCAGAAGCAAATGGTGTTTCTGCTTCAAGATGAGCACCTTCCTCCCACCTCTCCTCGGCTCTCCTCTCCCTTTCTTTCCTCTTTTGCCACAGGAGTTTTCCAGCACTGGCTGGTGATGCTTCTCCACAGGGCAGCCACAAACACATGGAAAACAGGTCCATATAAAGCCAATGTATTTACACCTGCTCGTGTGCTTGTGGCAAACAGCTCACAAGTTGGGCTCACATGAATGATGGAGTACGAGAAATAAAGCTCTTTCCTGCTGTGACATTTTAAAACAATTCAGCAGGCTCTTCACACCAGGAAACGCTGGGGCTGTGTGTGCAGTGAGGAGTGAACATGCTGCAGCTCTATGCATGGCTCCAGAGTCAGAAAACTACTCTGCAGTGATGCAAGCAACTGCTTCATTCCTGATATCCCTGAAACAAGGACAGAAACTGGACCAGCAAGGTTTCACAAGGACACCACACTCTCCTGGGTGTGGGTGCCAAGGCTCTGTAATGATGAAGGGCAGCAAAGGAGCCAAAAGACATCAGGTATCACTGGGCCAGAGTGAGTACCGGAATCGCTAAGTCATTCTTGCTGGCCAGACCAAACTCTCACAGCACAGTAAATGGTTATTTAAGAAATGGATCTGGATTTGGAGCAAACACTAACTTCTGGATATTCAGACTCTGAATAAGCTACCTAAGGAGAGCAAGGCTGCCACAGGGTCTGCTGCAAGTGGTTTAAGACATGAGATCTGCTGGGACATGGCAGTTTAGCATCCAGACTTTCCAGAAACCAAAGCTACAGAGACCTTCAGGTCAAGGGCACGATTCCCACCCAGCCAATGCCAAACTTCACCAAGTATTCAAGAGCAGCAGCACTTCCCCTGCTACCTTCTCCTGAGAGCAAATCACAGAGGGCAGTTGGAAGAACCTCATGGGTGCCAAGTACAGCATTTAGGTTTTGGACACAGGATTTTAAGGCAGAATCCTGACAAGCCTTTTGTCACACTTCTTTACATAGGACACAGCACTTGGACCAGTTTGCTGTCACTGTATGCACGACTTTACTCATTTGGGCAGCAGCAGCACCTACTCCCAGGCTTTCTGGTGGCAGGGACCAACACCCTGTGCACCAGGAGGATACCAGGGAGGGAATAATGCATCTTCTAAAGAATATCACTGAGTCAAATAATCTCATCAGCTCTGGGGAATCTCGGCTTCTGAAGTCACAGGAGCTGAGGACAGACAGTGTCACAAAGCTGCTGCCACATGAATGACAGAGTCATTTAAAAGCAGAGCACTTTTTATTTCTTCTCTTCCCAAAATGCCATTGTCAATCCCAATGCACTAGAATGAGAAAGCCTTGTTTTCACTGCAATGTTCCACCAGCAACCACTGGCTTCCTACAGCATTAACAAAATAAACCAGATCTTGTCCCCAGTGAAAACAGTCAATTTTTGCTATCGACGAGTCACTGCTTTGCCTCACCTCAACATCCCAGCTCATGTAGGTAATTTCTACCTAAATTACCTCAAAAGTGGTGCCTGTTTTCACAGCACAATTAATGCAGCAGCAGGTAACAGCCAACACACAATTCCTGCCAACATAAATGTGCTGGTTTCATTTTGGGACCTTCGCCTCTGCTGACAGAGCTCAATACTGCTCCACTAGCATCAACATGGGTAAAATAAATCACAGATGATTAAAAACTGACAGTAACAAACCGAAACACTGTGGTCCTGCTGCAATAGTTGATAAATCATATTTAGGTACCAATAAGCTCTAAAGGAGAGGGTAAAGGAAGCCAACAGAATACAGAATAAAATTTGGCAGGTGCAATTCTGCTGCCAGAAAGGCAGTGGGGCTGGACCATGGCTGGATGGCATCAAGTGGAGTGGCAGCTCCAAGGCACTCGGGGCATCCCGTACTACTACACAGAGCAAGCAGTTCTTCCCCACTCTCTCCTCCTGCAGATGATTTTAGGAAGGGAAGAAATCGGGAATCATTACTGTGCCACAACTCTGAAATACTTTCCCTGTGTAGGCAAGAAACTGCTCCCATCACAGAAAGTATAATTTCAGTGTGCACATGCATGAATGCACAAGGTAAGAACTAAAAATAGAGGTACCCTATTTCCACGCGTCGTGTGGTCAGCAGGTACAGAAAAAGCATAAACAGTGATTCAGCAGTAGCCTGCATGATGCGGGAGGTTGTATCTTTGCCTCTGCCTTCCTGTTTGTAGCCCTTCCCACCTCTGCTGGGCGTTATCAAGGCCTAGCAACTCCCAAGAGCAATGCCCAGATCTCCCTTGCAAAAAGAGCCCCAGCCCCACGGGGCCCAGGGAGATCTGCCAGCCATGGGGAACTCACTGGCTGCTTGGCTTCCTTGGGAAGGGGATGATGTGAGGTGGCTGCATATGCTCTTCACATAAGGTCCACCTCTCAAGAACACAGACATTTAGAGAGTTTCTCTATCTACAGAATTTTTTCTAGTGCAAAGTCTACGTGCTAACATAATTAATTTTTTTTAAACAGGATAGATGGATAATAGCATTTTTGCTATTTTTTCATTAAGCTTCTGTGTCATATCTACAAAGCGTGATCAATCCAATTCAGTACAAAGAGGTGCACAATGTACAGTTACAGTGTATGGCTACAATTTCTGGTGCAAAGTAGTGCTGTGACTCCATAAACAACTCTGAAAAATTGCACAAGACAACACCAAGGACATTGTTTGAATCCTGAGATTTGTTACATAAACAGCTATGACCTTGTACCCATGGTTTCAACAGGGACAAGTCGGGGTTTTTTTCCGGTTCTCACCCCCAGTTTTTTTGTTAATGATGGCTTGAGAAGTCAGGAGATACAAGAAAAAGAGAATGAAGAGTAGAAATTTAATTTACATTTCACAAAACCATAGCTAATCTCTTCAAGCAGAAATTTTAAAAATACTTCAATTTTCCCACTGCCCAAGCTCTGTCATTCACCCTTTCAAAGCCAGCAAACTCTCCCAAGCATCCAGGTGAGCAAATCCCTCCTCCAGCCCCCAAAGTCCTGGGACTAAAAATATCTTTGAAGGGCTTCCTTGCAGAACTGTGACTTACCCCCACACCATTCCTAGACAGCGTAACTAACCAAGAACAACTGAAGTGCTCAAGGATTTCAACTTAATTGCAGAATATATTAAAGTCCTTTCCACTCTCACCTTGACATACTTTAAAGTCTGGATGATTTGCATTTTGATGTCTCATTGAAATGAGGATTGCTGCCTGACAGGCCCTAATCTTCTCAAAAACATAGCTGTTCCTCTCTCCTCAAAGCAAGTATTTATCACAAGTTTTACCTTGAATATAGGTCACAGCATTGCAAAACAAGTAATCAGAGCTGTAAAAAACAAACAAACAAACCAAACAAACAAAAAAACACTACACCAAAAAAACCAAACTACCACGAAGATCCTGTCTAGGTAAAAAAAACAAATTCAAAAGGCACATCTGTTCTTCTGAGTCACAGCAAGGAAGGATTATTACCATTAGCATGAGGGTTATACAGCAAATGAAACAACTGGCTAAAGAAAAAAAGAAAAGAAATCACTTATAAGTGTTATCTTTCATCATTAAATTTTAATAGGAAAACTACTATGATTTGCTTAGTCTGAATATATATGCAATGTAAAGAGACCATCTGACATCATCAAGGCATAACACGACAAGATAAATGGAGATGATTTGCCACACTACTGGAGCAGCTGTAACTCTCTCCCAAACCTGCAGCAACCAAAAGGCAAGGCAGCTGCTTCTGGCTGGCCACTGGCTCTTATACCTTTGGCTGAAAGGAAAGAATCAGGCCTTACTGTTCTGTCCATGTGGGCTTTAAGAGAGGGCAGCTGAGCTGCTATACTAGTTAAAATGCCCATCTCCTGTTAGTCACAGTTTGGTTGTCCCTGAAGGCTGAGCCATCACTAGAGCACAAACGTCTGAAGGCCGTGGTTTGCACCAAGAGCGCCCCAAGCAAGGGCAGCCAGAGCACATCCATATGCATCCCGAGAGAGCCCATCTGGAGCAGAGCCTTGCTTCACAGAGTCCCAGCAATGCAAAACTAGGCTCAGGACTCCAGGCTGCCTTCCTCTCATACAGCAGTTGGGTTTTGAGAGCAATAAGGATGAAGATTTTCCTGTTCTGCTTCTGCATTTTACAGTGCAATTCTCCCTCCTGAAGGAGGGCAGCACCCGTGACAAGCTGAGGAAATGTCAGAGGAGCAGGCTGCAGACAAGCCAGGCACTGCCCTGCCTATGGAAACAGCAGGCAGCCTACTATCCACCTGCCCAAACACAAACAGCAGGAAAGGGCGCACGGCTGTTGTGTACAGAGCTGTTAAGATCTATATGAAGCCCCATGTGTGTAAATTAAACATCAGCTCCTTCTATCATCAAACGTGTACAGCTTGTAAGCATGAATTATGCAAGACTATTAACTGTCTTATTTAAGAGCGAGCAGCTGCAGAAGCTGTTTGGAGGACACAGCAAGTCACAGAAGGGACAGCCCCTGGTGCTCAGTGTCTGTGTGTCTGAGCTACAGCATGGCCACTCTCACTGCGTCCAGCCCCAGTGCTCCCCCAGACCTGCATCCTGCACTAAGCAATTAACTCAGCATCTTATAAGCTCTCACTGTCTTCCAGTGCTCTATGGAGGAAGGAGTAATATTTTCATCACCTTCTTATTGACAACAGCTTGAGAAAGATCTGGATAATTGCGTGAGTTTGTGAAGAAGTGAGCAAAGCTGAGCCTGTAACCTGGCCCAAACTCAAGCCCCCAGTCAGTGCCCAAACTGCCAAGCTCTGCCATTGCTTTCACCTTTCACAAGGAACCTGAAACAGCAAACTACTGCTGAGACCAAGGAGCTCCAGGCTGTTTCAGTTCAGTAATTTCCTTGTTGACTAATGAGCCCTCACACTCAGCCAGAGCCCACAGATGAGGACGCGAGCCTAGAGTAACGCTGCACAGCCCATGTCACAAGTGCCCCCACGGCAGAGGCAGAGCCCAGCCGCAGGCAGGGATGCTGGATGCTGGCTGGCAGCACGGAGCGCTCACCTGTCCTCAGCCCCAGTCTGCAGAGCACCGCAGGCTACTGAGCTCAGCCCTCCCTGAGTAGATACTGTGCTTAGCAGACGTGCTAAAGCTGCTGATGGCAAGCTCTAGCCATAAATTACCTATAGGGTGAGAAGGCTTTTGATACAATTTTACATAAAACATTAATTCTTCTGGTCAATACAAATGCTTGTAGGACTGAGGGGCAGGGCTATACACAGCAAATAAGAATGTTGGAACATAAGAAGTGCTGAAAGGGGAGGTACAGATGGGTATTAAGACCAGTTATTAACATTGTATATATCATGGACTTGGAAGCACAAACATCAAACACTGTGACTACATTTACTGATGATTCAGATTTGTGTGGGCTCTTCAATACACAAGAGGAGGGCAATAAAATCCTGGACAACTGTGAGCAAGCAAGCACCTTGGGGGATGATTAAACTAATCTCAACTATGGAAATGCCACACAACAAGGTTAAAACATAAAGCAAACAATATTGTAAAGGACTTTGCACTCAAAAAACCGTATGAGACGAACACAGGCTACTGCTTGCCCTCAGTGAACCACCAGGGTTGCCAGGTGCTCTACAAGCCCATCATGTGAAAACTGGTACAGAAGCTCTAAAAAAGCAATCCCAGTGATACCAGCTGTATGTGCCCCCAACCCAAGAGACCATGACTTTAGAGAAGAGCCATGTCACAAGGGGCACACTGGTGACACAGCAGCTCTGGGGCCGCCCTGGCAAAACAAATCCATGCAGGGCACCCTAGGCCACAGCACCTGCCTCCCACCTGGCTTACCAACTCCCAGTCCCTATTACCAGCTGCTCCCCAGACTCTTGACCATTGCTCCCCATTTGGAAATCATGTACTTGCCCCTAACTGCCTGGGCAGTCTCACCACACTAAACAGCCCTGCCTGATGCAAGGCAGCTACCTTAGAGACACTGAGGCACCTTCCCTGAGCCACGCTGCCCAGCAAAGGGGTCGCTGGCAGGGTATCAGAGCAGGCACAGAGCCCATTCCAGGAGATGGGTCCCAAGAGCACATCAAACTGAGACTGGGGAACACAAAGCAGGACACAGGAAAAGTCAGAAGTGGCAGAGCTGCCCAAGGCCCCGGAGGCATGAAGATGCTAAATTTGATGAGGTTGAGGAAGGGAGCCAAAGGAGCAATAAATAGAGCTAATGAGAAAACAAGGCATGAGCATTTAAAAACTTTTAACACACTACTAAACAGCAATAAAAAGGCAATTAGAATTCTGAGATGCATGGAGGATAATTGCATGCACTATAAATAGGTGGTGGGAAGACTGTCCTGCTCAGCAGGATCTGATTCACTTTTGGGGTGACTTCTATGCAGAAAGGAGTATTTTGGTGTCCAACAGAAGCTGAGAGAAGGGAGTTTACAGAGAGATGAAATGACAGGAGGAATTTCTATCATTCACATCCTGCTTCATGAAATATGTAGCAAGCAGGAGCTTTGCCACAGAGGCTTCAGAGGTCATAGTTTGAGGCACTCCAAATAAAAGTTCAGCAGCAGAGATGCAATGCAGCTTTAGGAGGAAATATCCATTTTATATCAGCCAGCAACATGCATGGCACTGGAGTCCAGGCACTTCAGTGGCTTTCACTATTGATAGAGAAATCCAACAACACCCATGAAGACCCTGTCCTGCTCAGTTAATAACCTTTGCTCAAGCACATGCACTTGTAACAGCACTTCAAAATAAGCAAAATCAGAAGTTTAAAAACGTTATTCAAGTGTCAAATTCACTTCCCCCATCCTCCATCATGCCATGGCGTGTTGCTTCTGTCCCCTACCCGTGCCTCAGGCATGCTCCACTGCTTTGCTCTGCTCATAACCCCCTCCCTGGGCTGGTGTAACCCTCGAAGGGATGCCCACGGCTCAGCCATGCAGGCTCACAGTAGCTGGTACAAGCAACCAGCTCGCTGATTAACACACAGGCTCTCGATGCCATTCCCTGCCCAGCCTTCCCTCCCTACACCACTTAGGCTGGAACAAGTGCACCAATTGCCACTGTCCTGAGCATGTGGCTCAGGCTGTGCAGGAACGTGTCATGAGAGATTCCGGGAAAGAAGTAGCCCTTGGAGTAGATAAAACCCACGAGACCACAGCTGAAGGCAGTGGAAGGGTCTTTGCAGAATTACAGCCAACATCTTTGAGATTAGAAGGTACCACTGACATCCAGAAGCCCATAAACAAGCAGAAATCATACCAGGCAGAGCCTTGGCCAGTATAATCCACCACTTCATGATCAACTCAAATCTTTTGAGGACAGCAGCTGTCTCTTGAGACAGCTAGAGGCTAGAAGAGTATTATTCCCCACCATCCCTGCATAGCCCTGGGCATATCTGATGCAGAACAAATGGGAGATGAAAAAGGAAAACATAGCCACAACCTGAGAACTGTCAGCAATCCCTCCTCCCTGCCCCAGCTTCTTCACAGGTATCCTTCCAGAGGAGGAAAGCTTGCAGACTGAAGCACCAAACACCTGATAAAGGGAAGGAGCAAAGCTGAAACTTCCCAACTCCAAACTCCCTCAGCCAGGCCTGGTGCCCTTCCCAGCTCCCTGTTCCTTCCCATCACAGAGCATCAGCAATGATTCATGTTTGGGACCTGCTCTGCCCTCGCAAATGACTGAGTACACACAAAGTTTCTGCTGTCCTAACTCCAGCTAGCTCTTGGCTGTGCACCAAAAACCAACCCTGTGCAGCTCAGAATGTCCCCAGATAACAGCAGCAGATGGCTTCTGCCTAGAGGTCTCGCTGGCAGAGGGGGGTCTGCAGAGCTGGGGTGGGAGACACAGTGCTGGTTTTTGCAGCGTGCACCGCTCTCAGGGCACACAGCCTCGCCCGCAGCTGAAGAAGGGCTGGCTGTGGCCTTCCTTCCTCCTTGCACTGGCACCACGCAGGTAGCGAGGCAGCTGGCTCCTGCTGCATCACCCCATTAGCTTTCTTCTGAGGCAGGGACCAGTCTGTTGTCTCTGGTTGCAAGAAGAGTGAGAGCAGTCTGCTAGGAGGGAGAAAATAAAGGCAAACTCATCCTGTACAACATGCAAAGCATTTGTGCCCTCTTGCTGAATTAGGAAAAGGTATTGGGCATCTTAGAAGAAAAATGCCTTTTGCTTGATGTTCTGCTTATGTGATACCCACATCACCTTCCAGCTGCCTAAATCTGCTGCTGTTGAGGTGTGGGAGGAGCTGACTGTCTGCAACAGCACATCAGGCAAAGTGAAACCACCTCCTTGCAAAAACTAAAGCCCCTGGCAGCATCAGCAGCAGTCTGACAGAACTTCTGGATGGCTGCACCTAATTGTTCCCAAATCATCCAGTATTTTCTGTGCCTAAAACATAACACCTGAATGCTCCTTCCTTCCCAGCCCACACCCACCAGACAGGGACAGGGACACCTGAGGGGAGCACCTAGTGGAACACATGTTGCATCTGGCTGGCTGCTCATGGAGCAGCTTCCCCCTTCCACAGCCACTTGTACCAGCTGCTTGTCAAGGCTGGCCAGAGCAAGCCCAGAAATTTCTTCCCAAAGTGTCTTTGCAGTATTTAGGTTCACTTGGCCAACTGGCTCCCCCAAATCACTCCTTGGGATAAGAGTTTGTTTCCAAGCAAAGCACCAGCTGGAAATCAGATGGGTGGGTGCCTTCTTGTAGAACGAACATCAGTGAGCACAGAGCTGTATTTAGGAGCACCAGACTATCTTCCCTCTAACAGCCAAGTCCCTTTATCGCACCAGGATGCCACCAGCCAGGAACCTTGTCCTCTCCTATCCCAACCAGAGTCTGTATGTTGGCTGTGACGCTCCAGGCTCTGAAATGACCCTCATGCACACACCCACATCCCTACCAACAAAGGCAAGTCACTGCCCCTCTCTGAGGTGCTCCGAGGAGAGCATGGGGCTGCTCCCCTGTGATCTGGAGGTAGGGAAAAACTTGTGGGTTGTGGCCACATGTTGGGGTGCTTAACGTGGTAAAATCCTCAACGGGATTGAAGCCATCTGCACCTCAGGGCAACGCCAACATAGCATCATCTGCTACGTTGTAACTTAACAACTTCCCCAGGAAAGGGAGAATTGCGTCCTGCAGGAGTCAGCGAGCCTCAGACACCTCATTGACTGAAAACACACACTGCAACTAACAGACATCAGTGGTTGCTACAAACTTTCAGAATCTGCAAACTCCCAGGGCCATCCTCTACAGCTCAGCGGGTTCTCAGGATCAAATTCAAATGCTAGAAATCAAACTCAAATGGTAGAGCAGACACTGCTTTTTACAAGGCGACCTGTGAGACTGTTTCAACAAGACAATTCTTAACAAATAGTTTCTTCCATCAGTAGCTCCTCAAAGTGTGCGCCTGGAAAACTGCCTTTCATCCCTATTACTGTCCTCCCCTATGCCAGACAGGCAATTGGGAGCCAAACAACCCCATTTTATCCCTGCTCCAAGGGATTGAACTGAACCTGTGCACGCCACAGTGCTGCAGCTGCTCTGGATACGAGGTCTCTTTCTCCTGCAGAAGTGCATCAGGCAATGACAACATCCAAAACAAATACTTCTTTTCCACTGCCAAAATGTTTATTGAATTTTTTCACCCCAAGATTCTGTTCACCTGGCTGAAGACGTACAGCAAGCGATGGACTTGCAGGCACAGGGCCACTCTGCTCCATGCTTGTAGAGGATTAGATCCAGTTCATAAATGCTAATCCTAAATCATCAACTGTGGATCTAAATCCCACCCCAAAAGGGAGTAGGAGGTGGTCTGCAGAGGGTCTACAGACAAAGCTAGATTTGAAGACTCTTCCTTTTAGAAAGTCAAAAAGCACCCTGCCCTTGTGTGAATGTCACCCTAATTTAGCACACGAGATCACAAAAGGCCACTGCTGGACCATCAGCCCTGTTTGCCAGGCTATTGCATAAATGCATTGTGGCATCAGCCCAAAGTCTTACCAAATTCAATGGAGTTCTTTCGATATCTGCACATCGCATTGCCAGTCCCCAAAGATAAACACCGCAGCACTGTCATTAAAAAATCCACCCTTCTGGCCAGGAAAAACATGACTAAATCTAAATTTCATTCAGTTTCTTCATTAAATATTAACATTTGGGTATGGGGAGATGCCCATGAGGGTCACTATACATCTGACACCACTAGAAGTCCAAGCTCCCAACCTTACTGCGAAGTAGACAGACAGGTTTTGAAGTATGACAACTACAAACACAGCATCACTTACCCCAAGCTGAATAAATATTTGCATGACACTTTGACTCAGGTGTTTAAATTCTAGGAAATGTCTGACTTTATCAGCCTGAATCAGAGACAAACAATATCAAATATCACTAAAAGCACCTTTTCAAACAACAATTTCAAAAGGTTAACATCAAACACTCAGTGACTGCACTTTTTGTCTGGTTTTAAGAATGAAGCCCACGCAATTCAGAGGAAAACCCAGGTGAAGCAACCCAAATATCCTGTACCCACAAATAACTTCTTCCTAAGCAAGTACCAGGTTTGGATGTTTAGCATATTCTTGTCAGTACCTACAAGATAATGACACGGGGAATCCCAAGAAACCTTCCATCTCTTGCATCTCCCCTCTCCCACCTCATGAAGAGGCAGCTGGACCCTATTGCTGGACCTTGGAGCATGCCCTTCAAGAAGGGTAACGCAATTCTGACCCACTGGGAGCTGGTGGTGCCACCTGCATACAGAGCATCCAAGGTGAGGAGACAATTCTGATTGTCCTGCCATGCCTGCACCACACTCTAAAAGAGCTGGGCAGTGAGGTGGCACCTTCCCTTGGACCTCATCCTGTTCTATTTCCAGGAAGGGAAGACCTTTGAGGGGTCATCTATCAAATCCCACCCACCCTCCCGGGGGACAAATGGAGAGGAGCTGCTCACAAACCGGGAAAGTCCCCTTGTCTGCTGTTTTAAGGGAACTCTACTGTTTTAATTAGTCTTAATTCTCAAAGACACACTAAAATATGTGATTTTTAGAGATCACTTTGTGGGTGAAACCCTGGTGCTGCTGAAGCCACTAGCTGGATTCACATCGACAGCATCCAAGCAACAGCTTTATTGATCATACTGTATTGATTTGTCTTAACATACTGATCAAGTTTACATAATGAAATAGAAATAGGACGTTTACCTTGTACCACCCTGGACTACAGCACTGGCAGTAGCTCTGGCGTTTTTATACATACACTGCTAGTAGCAGAGTTGTGATGGCTGGGCTGCTACTGCTAAATAAGCTAAAAGCAAATTAAATATTTCTCCAGCTAACAAAAAATTGCATAGGGAAATGACTTGCCGACCACTTTCCACTTAGGTAAACTGAGAACAAGTGACTCACCATTCCGCAGAAAGAATTACAAGTTGTGCAAGAAGCAAAGTGCTTCGGGGAGAGTGTCTAGACTATGCAAAGCAAGGCCATAAATTACACCTTTTGGAAACAATGGGCTTTAGCAGGACTTAGAGATGCATGATCTGATAAGTCTTCTCCACTCCAAGTTCATAACATCTCTGGCCCAAGAGGTGCCACCCACAATAACTGAAATGTCAGGTATGGATCAGGAGCTGCAAAGTTTTACAACAGTCAAAGACCAAGCTCACAGCCTATTTAATTAGCCGCTTCACAATCCAATAAGCTGCAAGTATATAAATAGCCAAAGTATGACAAATATTTAATATCTCCTAGAATTAAATTAAGATAAGGCACTGGCAAAATAAATGATGTGTTTTAACTGAAAACAACCATTTTCTGCAGATTCCAGACAATCTGAGCACAGTAATCACATTCTGCACTCCACACGGCTAAGCAGCACAGCATCTCAGATGTGCCAGACCTTCCTCCCCATGGCGATGCTCTGCAAGCAGGCTCACCTTCACTTCAGGGTTGGCACAGAGCTAGGGACAGCCCCAGCCAAGAGCCCAGCCACACACGCAGCTCTCATTTGATGGTGGCAACGGCCTGTGCCCATACTGAGCCATCTAAGTGGTGAAGCCAACCCCTAACTACTCTTCCACGTTCGTATAGGTATAGCACTAATAATTATCCTGCAAGCTTTGATGCAACTACAGAGCTGTGCATGATATCCAGCTCATGCTTGAGAGCCTCCTGGACCTTGCATCTACTACTTAAATAGCACTAGACAGCAACTGAGGAACAGACAGAAAACAAGCAGAGCATCATCTTTACCTCTCCTGCCCTGCAGAGCTGAGAAAACCAAAAATCCCTAAGGGTTTCTTGGGACCAGCAGAGCAGAATCTGACCACAAAAACAAATTCCTCCAGCAGAAAGCTGCTGAAACAAGTCCCAACACCACCTGAGTCAGGGTCTGTCCCAGAAGAACAATGTGTTGGTGGTTTTATGAGAGAACTTGTGTAAATACAGCAGAAGTAACAATCCAGCCCATGATAAGGAAGAAGTATGTGGTTATTTGGAAGGCTGCACTAACTTTACTATGTTCCTAACTATTGTAGCCTCGGTGTGCCTGCTGAAATGGCAGAAATTCAGTATTTTAAGATGCATCATAACCAGTTTAACAGTTTCTGACCCCTCACACCTGTTCTGCATTAAGCACCATGCTTAAATCAACCATCATTCAGCAAAGCACAAGCTTAAGTGCTTTGCTGAATTTGACTGAGATTTTTGCTAATGCACCTGACGTCATCCCACAGGCTTACACAGGGACCCAAATCACGCACCACTTCTCCCAGGAGTAGCCCTGGTAATCTGCAACAAATCTGGAACTTTTTTCATCCCACATTTATCCCACTGGGAACTGATTTACTCTCCTGCCTGCCTACTCCCTTCCTCTGCAGGAAGAAAAACAGGTAATGGCAACCACGACTGCAGCAATGTCTGACCTAATGTGCTCTCCACATTTTATCTCCTTACAAGTTCTTCCTCCTGCCCCTTTCCCAGTGAGTGGTTTCGGCTTATGCTATTTTGAAGGAGCAAACTCCAATTCCAGGGCTGTGCTGTGCCGTGCCTTTTGAGTGCCGTGCTGTGGAGGTATTTAACAAGAGGTACAACCCACATCCAAGGATGCTTGGTTAGCATCACAACAGACATACACCATGTCCAGGCTGCCGGCTGAGCTCTCTTCCCAAAGGCTTCAGACAGTTGGGATCAAGTGGGAAGAGGCACCAAGCGCGGCTGGTCATCTCAACACTACTTCCAACAAATCAGCATGAGCGAGAGAAAAAACCACACACATCCTGGGCAAGCAATTACCAAGCTCAGTGCCATCTGCAGTAATAAAACACGTTGTTCTGAGAGCCATGAAGCTCAGCATTTCCTCCTGAGCTGCATTGTGAGGCTGGAGCCTTCCATGTCCAGCAATATTGTAAGCTCTGATGGGAGTTTTTCCTCCACATTCAGTAGGTCTCTTGCTCAGATTCCCCAGTAAGGGCTAGTAAGGGCTGCCCACACACTGCACCTTCCTCCCATCTGGGGCAGAAAATAAAAACAAAATCTCCCTATTTTCACCAAGCTTTACAGGGATAATTATCTTGCAGACCACTGTCTGCATCTCAAATGTGCCTGGAGTTCGGTGGTGGCTTAAAAAAAAAAAAACCTAAGTGGGAAGTAAGACAGCACAGGCAGGTATCTAATAAGCCTTTTTTCCCTTAGGAAATACTGCTAGTGAGATGTAAATAAAGGAACTTACAGGTAGACGTCACAAAAGTGTAGTTACTCAAGTGGAGCCTTACCCCATAAACATAAAAACAAACCCAAAGCAGAGGCATAGACTTGAACATGCTGATCTAAAACACAGTTTTTCCTCTGTTGCTGAAATTTCTGGGGTGTCAGGATTGGAAAAATACCAGTTCTGAGTGGCAGCTGCCTAAATTCATCTGGAAATCTGAAACAGAGTTTGCTGCTGGTGTAAACAAGCAGTACTGTCATGCTCACATGCAGTAAATACCCAGCTACACCATCCATTTACACTTTCCCACTGCTCTCTTTGCTCTCATATACATTCTAATTTATCAAACAGCAGGTAATTACCTTTGTGGTGCAACAGCACCTTAACTACATAGTTCCCTTTATTCCAAGGTAGTTCATGACTGCTGCAGAACATCAGGCTGCATTTTCCAGCTCCTGAGCACTACACAGAGGTGTGTGGCTACACAACCAGTGCCCGCTGTGCCAGTGCATTCACAGCACCAGAACACATGGTCCCTGGGGCCCCGGGCACCAGCCAGCTCTGACACAGAAGCACTGCAGGATCAAGGCGGGAGGATTACACACCTCAGGGGAGGTACCACAGGGATCTACAGCCCAGGCAAGAACTTCAGTGCTGCAGCCACAACAAAATCAATGCTTTCTTATCTGAGAAAATTGCAAAGAAGGTGAAGCTATAGAAGCTGCCTGGGCTCTGGGACCCTGGCAGGGGCTGACTGCAACACAGCCCATCTCAGCTGTGGTGGGGATGGGCTGGCTCTTACCAGATAACCCAGCCAGGAAACCACTCCACAGGGTAACAGCTTCACTGCCTCACCTGCAAAGCCATGGTCACCTGCCTAGGCTGTGCTCAGGGTGGCAGCATGTCCCGTGCTACAGGGGGAGAGCTATGAGCCAGGTGAAGTCAAACCCCATCCTTCTCCTTCCAGCACTGGGCAGAACCTGCTGAGTGGGGCTGGGGACAGGTCCCCAGCACTCACTGCTGCACAGTTCTGCCCAGACACCTCTGCGGTGGCACCTCCCTGACACGGGTGTGGGGTCTGAGCCACCTGGCGTGAAGCCAGGTCCCCACACCTGGGCAGAGCCCCAGTGGGGCTCCCAGACACCCTGTCCATGGGCAGTGACCGCAGTGGGCAGATGGGCAGGTTCAGGCCCCGGCACCTCCAGGGAGCCACACGTGCAGTGGATCAAGCAGCTCCCTCTGCAGCCTCTCTGTCCAGCGACACTGGGAAAGCAGGGAGCGTGGTCCTGCACACCAGCCTGGAGACTGCAAATGACAATGCTTGGGGGTCTTCTGCTCCCCATTTCTTCAAGGATGAAACAATTCCCTGGCAAACAGCAGACTGTGAAGGTGGAGAGGCAAATGGCGTATGGGAAAGGAAGCAGTTTATCCCTCCTCTGCTGATGAGCAAACTGACCCAACAGCCCCCATTAGAGCAGGGCCAAAACCCAGTCTTCTCTCACCTTTCCCCTAAGAAGCAAAATGCATTTGCTCCACTCTGGTGAGTCTTGAGCACTTGATACTTTCATTATTACTGAAGACCCAACCAATATAGTGCAACTGAAGCTCAGTGCTCAAGAGGGATCAAGTCCCGCATCTTCACCCTCTGGTCCCCCTCGACCAGAAAAGGAAGGGTGCACTTTCCCAGAGGGATGTGTGAGTAAAGCAAAGCAGAGAAGCACATGAAGTTCATCAACAAACTCCAAACTCTGGTAGTCCTTTAATTGACTTCAACGGGAGTCATGGCTAAGAAAAAAGGGCAAGGATGTACGCCCAGCATGACAATTGAATATAAGGATATAGAGAAGACAAAAAACCAGAATTAATTCACCTGTAAAAGGGTGTTTGACATGTGTTATCATGTTAAATTTAGCTTTTACAATTCCACTTCACGGCTAAGTTTGAGGGGAGATGGTCAGCTTCCAAGACACATCTATTTTAGCTATGTTAATAAGCCAGACAAGTTTCCCTATGTTCTTCATTTCACAGAGAATGGATTATTTCCTCCCAAGATCCTGTGTAACTTCCACATACCCTTGAGTATGGCTGCCAGTTGGTAATTTTTCTCATTACTTCTCATTTCTTTGTTTCACCTGCACTTTATTCCCCACCTTTTCTGTTTCCCTTCTCTCTTGTCCTTTCACAATGCACTATTTTGATTTCAGGTACTATAAACTGTCCTTCCCAGCAACTCCTCTCTGGACTGCTAAGATGCTGCGCGCTCCTTTGGATAAAGTATTGTCAATTTCAGTTCACTTGCATGTGAGAAACAGTTGCAGGACTTAATTCATTTTATTTCAGCGGAACTAAAAGTAACGCAAATTTCAGCATCTTCCTCTAACACAAAGAAGTTGCACAGGAAATAAAAGCCAAAAAGACTTTGGAAATTCACAGTCTGTTGAAAAGGGTTGTAGGCAAAAAGAACAGATAAAAGAAACTCCAAACCTGGCTATAATTTCAGCTATGTACTTTGCTCAGCAAACAAAAGCAGATCATTCAACTTCCAGCAACACTAGATTGTCCTATATTGCATTTAAACTACATGATACATTATGGATACACTTTCCTACCTCCGGAAGTTGCAATGACTAATAATAGTCCTGTGGTGCAGAAGAACTGAATGCCGTTTGCATCAGTACATCCAGGAGTCTGCCTGAATTGTAAAGGTCATTTGTGAACACAGAACAGTATCAAGGCTAAAACTGCAGTCTAAGAAACTCAACTGAAAATGGTGACAAAAAATCGGCCAGCTGTTTCAGAGAGCTACATTACATCACAGACCTAACCCTGGCTGCCACAGGGAAAAAGTTGGCTGCATTTGACTGAAAGATGCCTGTGTCCAGATGCAGGAGAAACTTAATTTCTGCCCTGCCCCACGAGCTTGTGCCTCAGAGGAGAAACAAGCTCCAAGACAGTTCCTGGAGATGGGGTGCCCAGGTGAACTGCTCCTGCCCAGCCTCTGCCTGGAGCAGCACGGGGCCCTGCCATGGTGACACATTTGGGGAGGAAGAGTTAGGACTGTGGCAGAGACTTCATCACAAACCTCTGCCGACGCATTTTGCCAGGAAGCCAGTCTTGAGGAGCTTGCCACACATAAACACTTGCAAGAAGTTGAAATGAGACTCAGCAACTCCCCAAGTCAGTGCCAGCACTCCCAGTTAAGCAAACTTTTCAGTAAGCACGGAGTTGTGGAGTCCCTTTGCAGGAGGCAACAGCACGTGCCTGGTGTTTTCCAGCAATGTAACCCATTTCTCTCCTTTCGACAACCTTTAGATGGCCAACATCCCAAACTTCCCGAATCCCAATGTTGCGTAACTAGAAGCAACGATGTAAGTCACCGCGCCGGCTCTGTACGGAAGACCATGTCGGGGAGCAGCACGGAGGGTGACAAGGGGTCAGGGGGCTTCCCCGAGCCCCGGTACAGGGCTGCTGCCAGCAAACCGCACCACGTGGGCCCAAGGTGCCCTGTGCCGGGAGTGCCCTTGGGGTGCCCGGGGAGCTGCAGGCCTGGGGAGCAGCAGGAGAGGCAAAGAGCGGGCAGGGATGCAGGCAGAGGGGTATCTAGAGGAGCGTGCAGAGGGGTAGGTCAGCAGCGGGTAGGTAAGAAGGGGGCAGGCAGGTGGGCGGATGGCAGGGGCAGGCCCACCTGCCAGAGGTGGGTGATGGAGAGGAGAGGTAAAGCCTGGCCGGCAGGGCAGAGCCGGGCAGGGCAGGGCAAGGCAGTGCACGGCCGGTACCTTCTGCTGCCGGCGGGCCATGTCGGTGGGCTGCTTGGCGTTGAAGGGGTAGGCGATGCAGCGCATGACGAAGACGTAGAGCTGCAGCTTCTTCTTCCTCTCCTCCTCCTCCCGCTGCAGCCGCTCCAGCTCGTCCTTCTCCTTCT
>WEIT01014774.1:73275-129809 GCA_013389985.1 Dryoscopus gambensis | reverse complement strand
CCCGCGCATGCGCCGTGGGGAGCCCCCGGCGCCATGGCCGCTGGGGGCCAGGGAGGGCCGGGGCGACAGGGGGGTGTGCCCGCGGTGTCCCCACAGCCCCGCACGGACAACGCCGTGTCCTCAGAGCCCCACACAGGCACTGCTGTGCCCGTGGTGGACCCACAGAAACCACTGTCCCCTCGAACCTCCGCAACCACGCGCAGACGCTGCGGTGTCCTCAGTGTCCCCACGACCACCAATGTCCGTGCTGTGCCCCTGGTGCCCCCACAGCCCCACACAGACATTACTATGTCCCCACAGCAGCCTGAGCCACACGAATCCCCGCAGACCTAAGGCTCACAGCATTTGTTTTCCACCAAGCAGATCTTCGTGCACCTCGGTGCAGCTAGAAGTCTTAATCGAAAAGTGATACCGCTGATAAATATTTCACCCAAGTCACTGATTATTACAAGTGTAATGATATCGTGGTGTTCTGCTTTGAAGATTACCTGGGGCAAGCTGAGGACCTCAGGAGCTACTATGAGGGATGAGTCAGTGAAGACATCATGTGTACTCAATGGTTTAATTTTTGGCGATATTCAGATCTGATTGAGACTTCACTTATGTGTATGTGTGTTTGTGGTTGGTGGGTGTTGTCAAGGTTTGTTTTTTTCTGCTTAATTAGCAGTGCTTCTTTTCTAAATGTCAAAATACCTGTCACCCGTTACTTCATGTTAATAAGTATTTAGGGAGAATAGATAAACATCAGCTCATGGTGATGAGGCTGTGAGAATAGCTTGCTGGAGAGGAGACAGGCATTGCTTTTCATGATGTGTTCCAGTGTTTTCACAACAGTTGGGCTCTCTGAGCTTCTTTCCTGCTTCTAATTAAAAGCTCAGTGTAGCCAATGAATCTGGAAAAGCTTCTGGGTCCTGCATTTCCAAGAGCCATGAGAAGTGGCTGAAAAATTGGTGTAGAGAGCGAAAAATGGCTTTCTCCATTTCCATCAGCCTTATCTGCTAGAGCTGTGGCATTCTGCACATCACCTTGCCATGGTGTGTGTCCTGCCAGCAATGTGGGAAGAACTGGGGATGACAAACTCTCTGTGGGGAAGAGCAAAACAGTAAAGTTCCCACAAACAAAGTTTTCCATGTGGTCCCCATTGAAAGGAGCTGGTCCAAGCTGAAGTTAGGAAAAGATTTTTCAGCCCCTCTCAGCCTTTCTCAGTATCTTTCCACTTCATGCGTCCCTATTTATTGTCTTCCTAGACAAACAACTAGAAGTACCAGGATGTCATTGCTGTGATGCCAATAACCCTGCTTGCCCAAGATGTGTAGGGGGACAGGTCATACAGCACCTGCTAGTGCCATTTGGCCCCTAACATGGCTAATGCAAGGATAACTATCACAAGGGTGATGGGATATCTCAAAAGTCTCTTCCTCATCAAAGTTCTCTTATATTTTTAGTTGTCTTTTAGTTTTGCATTTCTTTCTTTTGATTGATGCTATTTTTAAATTATCCATCAGAATAAAACACTAGTCCTGAGTCCAGTTGTGCCAGCTGTGAATGCAGAAAAAAATTGAATAAATTACATCAGTGCCTATAATGATATTATCTATAGGTGATTACACAAAATAGGAGAAAACAGAAGTCTTTGGGATTTTCAAGAAAGAAATGTCATTTATTGTATAGGAGAATGGAAAAAAATCTGTGACATGAGGCTGCAGCTGCTCTCCCTCATAGCTGAGGAGGCAGATGTTTGGAAGCTGCAGCTCTCTGTCTTCCCTCTCCCGGACAACACAGCAACAAAGCTCTCTCAGATGATCAGAGGAAAATTGGACCATTTTTTATGACAGGTTCTCTTTCTGTGGTGATTGCTCTGATTGTTGAGGTAACTCTGCAGAGGTGGATTCACTAGAGGAAAGCAGCTGGGGATGACAGAAATAACTTTTGCTGGTAGGAAAATCACAGACATTGAGTATCTAACAATAAAGACAGATTGACTTTTCTGACAGATTGTCAGAAAAGATTCCCTAAATTAATTGATGCAAAATAGATATATACAACCACCAAAAGAACAGGCATGTTCTTTTTTAAGAGCGTTCAGAATTATATTTATCCTTTAGTGGGTGAGATTTGGCTCACTAGAGAACTTTGAACTTGGTTATGTTTTGAAAGGCCTGACTGAATATCCGGGTATGGTTCATATGGAAGTTTTGCTGATCCAGAGAAGCAGGGACACATCACTGTCAATGTGATCGACACTTTATTTCCTTAATTCACACAGACATGTTTTCGCAGTGGCTGTGTCTGAATGTACAGTTACAACATTCATGCTTTTTACTGAGTAAAGGAAATAATCAGGTCAAAAATTCTCAGGCCTCTGGCTTTCTGTTTCCAAATGCCGTACTTGTCCAGAGAGACGTACGCAGCTTCCTCTAAAACATCTCTCACTTACCGTTGTTTGCATCTTATTGAGAAAAACGAGGTTCATTCTTCCAGTAAAATTTTTAAAAGTTTAATAAAAAGGCAATTAGGAGACAGGAAAGCATAAACTATATATGGCCGGGTGCTTGGCCTGCAGCCAGGAGCANGTGGGGAATTTTCTTGATTATCTTTATTATTCTCTGAGCTAACTACATGAATAAAAGAAGCATTCTACATATCATGCTATGGCCTAAGAAATATATAGGTACCACATTACTACTTCTAAGTTCTGTTAATAGCAGAAATAAAATACACTATGTTCATACAGCAAAGTTTCTAACATTACACATATAGCATTCATTTTAGTATTTGCGAAAAGCCAATAATATAATATGCACTTATAATATTATTGCAAGGCAGTCTTTCTGGCATCATGCAGGAAGGGAAGCAGTGGAGTGATCATGAAAATTACGTGTGCCTAACCTCCAGTGGTAGATACTTGTGTAATTACCCATCACAAGTGGGTAAATGTAGATAAATAAGAGCATTAGCTAAGTAATTTTTGATGGTATATTGGTTTTTATTGCTGTTTTCTCAGGATGCTAAAACAGAGGCTCTTTGCGTTAAAAGGATGGCTAATGTTGGGTAGTTCGTTTTTGAGATGAAACACAGCTGCAAAACCCATGGTCCTTTCTAGCTTATCACTTTGGAACAGGCTCCAGGAGGTTTTAAAAATCTGCCCCTACATATTTTTTCCCAGCATAATGAGTTAATTGCATCTGCTAAAACACCTTCTAGAATAATTACTAAATGAGATCCAAAGTACCTGCATTACTAGCTCTCTTGCAAGTTCCAGTAAGAGGCAATACTCACCATGTGGGAATACTCCACCTCTGTGCCTGCGCCTGTTTACACTACAAGCAAGGAGCAGCAAATATACACACACCCATCCCTGCCGAGGATGAAACCCGCCTCTCATGGTTGGAGCCATTGCAGCAGCATAAAGGAGATTCCAGGTGGCCTCAGGTATCACAAACCGAGTTGGATGAAGCATAGTAAAAGTATTTTGTGAAATGTTTCAAATTTGTTTCCATTTCATACAGTGTCAGAGGGGAGAACCTGCTGATATTAGAAAAAAATCACTATGGTAGCATTTGTTCTCTCTCCAGTTATTCCCATTAGACAGAGGAAATCTGTTGCAGTCAGCTGCAACCTTCCCAAAGACAGTTGTGCTAGTGGGAAAGAATAGGGAAGGGTCTTTGCATACGTTTTTCCAGAGATGTTTATTTCTGGCCCGCACACGTCCCCATCTGGGAGCAAAGACAAGCCTCATGGGAAAACTCCAACATAAGTAAGGGATTTTTGGGGCGGAGGGAACATTCGGAATGGCCAATAGGGGAACAGGACTTGGGTACATTAGCATTAGAGAGAGACCCGAGTGCCCAAGGCATGCTCCCTCCCCCAGGGTCCCATCCTCCCGTGGGGAGGGGTGGGCCCCACAGCGGGGGAACCCCCACAGAAATCAGTGTAGACAAGGATTTGTGTAAATTACTGTAAAGAAAAGCAGAGCTGAAGCAGAGGCCCTGGCTTTGGGAAGAGAGTTCCTGTGTATATGGCACTGGGTGCTGTGGCACTGCCTGTGAAAGCAGGCAGGCAGGACCCAAGGCTTGGGAAAAACACTCAGAAAGAGTGAACTCCACTTAAAGCAGCCATTTGGGAGAGCTTAACAGAATATCTCCCTCACAGAGGCTCACATTTGCATGAAAACCAAACAAACCCACTCTTTTTATTATTCCTGGTTAAAGGCCTAAACCAGAATATTTATGAAAGCTGGAAACAATTAACACCTTTGTAAAATCTATGTGCAATGATGGCCAGAGTTGCAGGGACTGTCTAGAAAAGGAAAGAGAGAATGAGGCTCATCTCTTGTGCTGTTTTGCCTCCCCGAATATTCCTTGTGGCCATGGAATATGATAGAATCATAGAATCGTTAGGGCTCAAAGGACCAACCATTAACCCAAGACTGCCATGTTCACCACTGAATCACGTCCCCGGGGGCTACATCTACACACCTTTTGAACACTTCCAGGGACAGTGATTCCACTACTTCCTTGGGCAGCCTGTTCAAATGCCTGACCACGCTTTCAGTGAAGAAATTTTTCCTTAATATCCACTCCAAACCTGCCCTGGGGGAATGTGAGGTCATTTGCAAATCACTTGCACTGAACATGAGATTTGGAAGCAAAGTGAGAGCGCAGACTCTGCTGCTGGGGCACTCATTGCTTCTCCCTGCTGGTCACCCACTGCACCCACTAGCCCCTATCCCTGTTCCAGCTCAGATGGTGCTGTTTTAATGAGCCTGAGATGATTTGCTTTATATGTGCAGTATGCTAGGTATGGGTCAGAAAACACATCTGGAGGGGTGTGCAGAGACCCCAGCTAGGATTCACCCTCACTTTGAGAGTGACTGCAGACCAGCTCCTGATGTTTGACAGTGCTGCCAAGTGCCAGCCCCCGAGGAGTCACAAGGTGCCTGCTGGCTGCTACTCTTGCTGTTTATAGGAGTCCAGCATCTGAGATCGTTTGTTCTTCTGGCTGTTATCTACTGCAAATTCGGCCCTTTGGCAATGTGCCATCAAAACATGAAATAAGTTTTTGCTCGGCTGTACCTCTTGCTTTAGAAAAGCAATTTTGCAATATCACTCTGAGTTTGGTACAGTATCAGGTGAAAATGGAAGGAAAAAAAAGCGGAAAAGTAGGTGGCAAAGACTCTACTTAAAATTATCTTACAGCTCATAAAGATGAGAAATTTCAACAGTAACTGAAAGAGGAAGAAGAGGAGCTGCTGAGGGCCAGCCTGTCTTAGGCTGTGCAACAGATAGGGCCAAGTAAATGGTACCTTCTCCTGAGGACTTGCTGCCATATCCTCGGTCACATGCTGTGAGAGGCTGGACAGTTTGCACCTTGCAACAGGGCAGTTTGAAGAACTGGAAAATGGGAATGTGTGTGAATGGGCAGGTTCCACTGGCACATCCTTTGATTCAGTCATGAGTAGACTACATGAGTAGAGTGCCACTGGAAAGCACTGCCTCCTGGTAATAACACTCATTTACAGAGTGGAAATGGGAATCCTGGTGTGTCCTAGGTGCCATTTGTTTCGCTGTTTCCTGAAATAGCACAGAAAACAATCCTTGTTTCTTGGTAACAGCATTATATAGATTTCTGTGTCTCCCAAACAGAGGGGCTTAAACTGGTGCTCTTTTCAGCTGTTCACACATGCTCAGCTAATATTTACATTAGGATCCTGGCGGCACCAGGGCTGTGGCAGGAGGAAAGCAGGGGCCAGCCAGAGCTGCTGGCCTTTCTCAACCCTTGACATCAGGGAAGTGCAGGATGGGGAAGGGAGGCACCGCGGGACACCTAGGGGCTGCAGCTGTGGATGGTGCAAGAGCTGGGGTGCCATTGCTGCTGTTCAGCATTTCTCTTACCAGTGCTCAGCCTGCTCCTTACCCTGCATACAGAGCATTTACAGCGCAGGGCTCCCTGAAATATCAAGGGTAAGCAAGTCTCCTTTCTTCAGCAAACTGCTACCTGAAAGGGAAACTTCCAGCCAGCTGAAGGTCAGTCTCTCACAGTGGGACTGGTTGTCTCTGTCCTGTGCAGTGGTAGTTGCCCACCGGGGATTGGCAGGGCATTGGAGAGATGGAGTTCCCCTCTCTACCTGCACTTCTGGGAAACAGCAGTTTGCAATAAGATCACCTCCTAACTTATTTCTTGATAGTGTGTTGTTGCAGAACAGAATGGGTTAAACATGAACAGCACGGCTAACTTGTTAAAAATGGTACAGCAGGAGCTATGAGAAAGTTGTAGAAAGAAGAAACTGCAAAAATCACATCTTTTTAGGCAGAACAGAACACCCTGATGAAGGCTGGAGAACATCCTGCAGCAAGATAAGCAAATGTGCAAGAGAAAAACTAACATTATGGCTTGCTATGCATTAGCTAGCACATAGACGAAACAAATGGAAATTGTCATACAGAAGCTTAAACAGTATAAATACCTGTGCCTCTTTTTAATAAATGTTTTCGCTTCATCGATGCTTGGTCCGTGGGTTTCAATCACCATTAATGTGTTTAAAGGTGTTTTGGAAAGGCTTTTCAGTCCCTGGAAAAAGCCTGTTGAGCCGTCTTTTCTCTCTCTTCTCCCTCCTTTGCAGGCGCCAGGTTCTGCTTTCCAGACCTGATTAGGATCTGCAGGAAAATGAGAGCTCCCACAGCATCCAGGTTCTGGACTCAGAAATAGCCCTGTGTGCTGAGCTGGGAGTACTTATTCCACCCTGTAACTGGATTTAGATAAACCACAGCTGCAGCTGTGGGGGGTGCTGTTGGCTGGGTTTGAAGCAGCCCTGGCCTCCACAGGCAATGTTGCTGCCTCTCAACCCTCTGCCTTCCACAGTCCTTCGGGAAGGAGACAGCCGGCACACTGGCTTTGGTGCCTCCTGTGCCTGGATGCTCATGATGATCCACCTGATGTGTTTCTTCCAGGGACCTATTACTGCTCAGAGGCACTGCAAGAGCAAATACTGCAGGGAGAGAAGAGGGGATGTACTATAAGAGGGCAGAGACAGAGAGGGAGGGGTTGAATCGCCTTCTTTAATAACACAAAGCAGGAGATGGGGAAATTTAATAGTGATAAGAAACATACTACATGCCCTGTGCCCCCTGCTCTCCTCCCCAGACTTGGGCAGATCCTCCTTGCCATCAAGGATGCACTTAGTCCTGACACTGGTTCTGGTCTTTTCAGCCTCTTCCTAGGGTTTATTATACCAGATGTGAAAAAAAAAAACTAAACAGATTAGCCTGACTCAGCAGGCCCTGAAAGAGACCAGAGTTGTTCAATGTCTGCAGCTACTCAGCAAAATCCACAAGTGAGCTGTTTATCTCCACTTTCTGGCCAGACTGGCAGCATCACATCCGTGTCAGGTTCAGCACTGAAATCCTGTTCCAAACCCTACTGAGAGGATTCTAGCAGTATTTTGCTGCCCAATCAGCACTGGCTCCCAGCTTTCAAGGCATCTATAATTAAAAATGACTGAGGCTTATTGCAGATAGGAGTACTATGGGCAATTTATCAAATGCACCCTATTCTGCTCACTCAGAGCCTGGAAATAATTGCAGCTGATCTATTCCAGCATGCACAGAGCTCCTACAAAACCTGGGCTGGATTGCTGCAGCCAGTCAGTGCCTGATTGCCATTCCTGTGGTCACTGCAAGTCAAGGTGCATCTATTTACTCATTTTAAAGTTTTTTGTGGTAGTTTTTCAACCAGTCCTCATATTTCAGGGAAGTACCCAGAGAATGGAGCAATTAATTTGTAGCAATTATACTCTAGCTGTGTGATTGCTTCTCTGAGTGTACTCCCACTGCTAAGGAAATAACTCTGAATTTCTGCTAGGCTTTTAAGTATCTTTGTTCTGGAAGAGCTGATATTACTGATCTTCAACACATCACTAAAAACTTCCAGCTAGTGCTTTTTTCTTGGTATTTATGAACCCTTGAATTTCCTTTCACATGAGCCACTTGCAGAAGTTTACAGAAGTGACTAGATGGACTTCCTCTGGGGCCACGAATCTCTCTTTTTATTAAACAGCCCAATCATCATGAATGCCATTTTAAAATAAATGCATTATCAGTACTGCAAAATCCATGTGAATTAACATGTAATATCCGTAAGTAGGACGCTTGAGCAGTATTTTAGGCACAGACTAAATATTTAATGATTTCTGTTCCAAATTTAGCGTGAAAGGGATTTAAATGCACAGCATGCTCTGTGCTTACATACCAACAATTTGACACAAATACCAGCTGGCTGTTCATTGCTTCCTGCTGATGCTGCTCGGGTGTGGCCAAGCATCCTCACCCTCACTGGTGGCACGGCTGTGGCTCACAATACTTTGAAATTCCTCTGCTATTGATTCAGCAAAAGACTGGCTCAGACTTGGTAAGCTGACTTGATGCTGTTCATAAGCCCATTGCATGTCCCATCCAGAAGCTTGGCCACGGCTGGCAGGAGCAAACAAGTTTGCAGAGGTAGGGATTGGGGGATTTACTCAAACTGAAAACCACAGACCTAGAAAGGGGCTCTTTCTCCTATGATTAATTTGGAAATTATGGTGATCATCTTGACACTCGAAGACCCTTGGGAAGAGAACTCTTGTGTCCCCTCCTGGGCTGTTCTGGAATTGCTGGATTTGGTTGACTTTTCTCCAATAATTTCTCTGGCCACTCCAAAGGATCATTGTTTAATTACTCACATGGACAATGCCACTGTCAGGCTCCCTGGGAAATTTTTGATGGGTTCCCCCGGGAAAGTTTTAGGCTCCCACAAATTCAGAGAGGTTGAAAGCTGCTTTTAACCAATCCATTGCCAATTTTGGGGGGGGGAAAAGAAAAAGAAAAAAAAATACTTCATCTGGATGCAACAAACAAAAATAAAGAAACTGAATTTCATGCATTTTGCTTGGAATCCTCTGCTATTGCAATGTCTCAGCTACCCAAACATTGTTACAGATTAGTTAGAAGCACAGCACCACAGCACTACAATGTAAACCTGAAGAGACCTGTACTTGTGGTTTCATCGTGGGGGCTGCTGTACTCAGAAGACCTGGGGTGACTTTGGAAAGTCAGTGAAGAGCAATGCTTGACTTTTTCCTCTTCTTTTGCCATAAACAACCAGCTTCGATAAGGGGCTGACCCCAGGCACAGCTCTGCTGCCAACCTCACCCTTCCCACTATGGGTTCTGCCTTCTCAGGCAAGACAAACCACAAAGCTCTGTCTTATAAAATCCCCCTTTGCAACCACCTGCCCTGATTGGGAATATTTTCACCCAAATGAGACACAGCTGGCCCAGTCTCATAGAGAAATACAGCCCAAATACAGCCCTGATAAACTTAAAGACTGATAAAGCTCCCAAAGTTTGCACAGAGAAAGTGATTTTCCTCAGCAGTGAGTGGTCTGGGGCTCTGCTCACACTGCACATTTTACAAGCTGGTAAAGCAATTGCTGGTTGAATTTGTCCCTTAAAAGCATATTAATGCCTCTTTACACCGTGAATACGTCCTCTAATAGTTTGATTCCACTTTGATTCTCTAATTTACTGATGGGAAAGGTGCTGAGTTGCACGGATTTCAGCCTCCTAAGTAAATTTGGCATCTCTGTACATGATATCACACAGCAGCAGCAACAGAAGAGGAAGGTTTGATGTAGGTTTTAAAAGCATTGATTTGGATCCCTTCCAAGCATCTGTGCAGCATTTGCATTTCCCCAAGTATTTTTGTGGCTAGCAGTATCTTAGATGCAAAATTTTCTCCTTCTCTAAGAAACTTCATCCTGGAGTGATATCAAGCACTGTATAAATACATATACATGAACAAATTAATATTTCTACATGTAAATGGTGGTTAAGTGGATAATAATGACAGTAAAATTGTTACAGAACTGCCTTAGTGCCTATTACTGAAAAATATTATGTTCCTTGTAATGATCCTAGGACATTATTACTTTTAAATAAATTATAAAAATGGTCAGATCACTTATTAAAAATATTTCTCCTGTATCATGGTATCTGTGATTCACAGGAGCATCTTACTGCCTTGGTCTTGAGCGGTGCTCTGAAATGAACATCATTTGCCAAGAAATTGCACAGAACAGAAAAGATCCTGTGGAACACCAAATCAACCTGCAACAGGTAGTCAGTGTCAGAGAAAGTAATTTTTTAGATTGCAAACTTGCCGAGCTGCTTCCACCACCACCCTCAGCCAGAACATGGCTTGTCCTACAGAAAATCTGTTTCAGCAGGTGGTTTGCAGCAGCTGGTCTGTGATATCGGCAAAGCCCTGGTATGGAACTGGAGCTGCTCTGCTCTCCCAGGTCTAATGCGTGTCTCCTCATTTGGCATTGCCTTGAGGGCTGCACGGGATCTGGGTACAAGGGCATCTCAGCTTACAGCCACACAGATGCTGAGTTTCCAGGACAACCACCAGCTCCCTGTCAGCCTTGGTGGGAGCTTCTCTGCCTAGACCCTCTTTATCCTGTGTGTATCAATCAATCAGTCAATCAACCAATCAATCAATCAATCACATGCCTTTATAAGAAGGCCTAAACTTGCAGTTTTGCAGACCCAGGCTTTATTTCTCTGACAAGACTGTGCGATCAAAACAGAACCTTCTTCTAAACAGCAAATTTTGAAGTACAGGGCTGAAACTGTTTGAACACTCATTGCTTTATTGGCCTTCCTGGTATAATCTCAGGCAAGCTGATTTACTGCAAGACGTTTTACTGTCTGTGGAGCAGAGGGATCAAGTCTGTGTGCCTCTGTAGCAGTTTTTTGGTTCAAAGGAAACAGGTCCAGTCAGCCCCATGCCACTATGGTGAGATGGAAGTGTAAGGATGAACAAGGTAATGTGGTCCCTAGATAGGCTGGGAAGGAGGTGGAGAGGCTGCATGAGGCAGCCTAACTCTGTCAGGGCCAGTGGGACTGAATCTGCTGGGGAGTTCAAGTCCTTCAGAGCCCCTCAGGCGACTTCCCATCAGGCCCTAGAGGGACCTGATAGAGACCTGATAGAGGTTTGTGATCTTGGGCATTGTGCTGTACACACACCATGTTGTCCATGCCCGGTGCTGTCTGTGCACCCATGCTGAACATGCACCATGATTTATGTATACCATGGTGTATGTGCATTGTGCTGGCTGCACTGTGTGTACATGCACACTGTTGTATGTAAACTGAGGTGTACACGCCCAGTGCTGCATGTTCACCGTGTTGCACTCCCCATGTTGTACGTGTGCTGTGCTATCCATGCACTGCGCTGCCCATGCTATGTCTGCTACATGTGTGGCAGCCTCTGCTTGGTGCCCAGGCAGCATGTGGAGGGCCAGCAAACCTCTGTGAATACTTGTGGAATCATGGCTGGCAAAAACACCATGTGAAAACCATGGGCAACTGTCACTGTTGAGACGGTCGCGACACATACACACACACACCAACTGCTGTGGGCAAAAAGCTTTTCTTTAATAGCACATAGCCTCTTTTATACAATTTCTTAGCATTCATGTTACATGTCCATTTGCTATTGGTTAACTACAACTACACAACAATATTAGTGGTTGTCTGTCGCGGGGGTATTGGATGGTAAAATGCTGCGACCTTCCTAAAAGCGCCTCCAAAGAAGCCTCTCCTCGCAGCTGGCACACTTGCACACACACACATACACTCACAGACCAGCAAGCTTCTCAACAGGTCGACAGCAAAATGGTGGGAAGGGTCTTTGTGTGCAATTCCACAGCGCTGGTTTATTTGAGTCCCGGGCGTGAAGGGGAAGCAAGGAAAAAGACAAAGGGGGATGGGGAATTCCCGGTTATATACAGGGGTGGGGAAAGCATCAGGGACAGGAATGGTAAATAGGTGGGACCTTGACATATAAGGGAGACGGGGGAAGGGAAATCAACGGGCCAGTCAGGGAAATCAATGGGCCAGTCAGGGAAACAAAACTGGGGTACATTGGCATGGTAGAACAAAGCATCCTGGAAGGCTTCACCCTAACCTGGGGAGATCTCTCGAGGTCTGTCCCTTTCACTGGCTCCTACAGTTGTCTATAATAGTGTACATTGGTGCTACAAATCAGCCAGTTTTTACTCCCTCCTGCAGGTGTCCATTCTCCTTCTGTTGTTTATGCTTTGTCCTTCTGTTGATGTTACAATTCCCAGGGGTACAAACCGAATTCTCACGGGTACACAGTGATTGTGCCCAAGTCGAACTCTCTGAGACTTTCAGAACAGCTGTCAGTTCCCACAGGCAACAGCTCATGCTGAGGAGGACCAGCCACAGGATGGTTAGAACCACTGCTGAGGGCAGGTTGGTGTTCTACAATGATTACAAGGAGATGGAAATAACTATGAAGCCAAATAACTCTCGTGGTTTTGCAATGAGAATGAAAGAGACAATTCACTCCCTGGACTCATCCAAATTGCCAAACACATCTTCAGATGGGAAGACAGCCAAAATATTCCCCTCAGGGAGGCAAGCAGTGGCAGAGGGGAGAAGCAAAGCAACAATACTCACTAGATTGCAAACAGCTGGAAAAAGGCTAATATCAGTTAAACCCTGTAGCTTGGCGCACAGTGGGAGGTAAAGAACTCTTCACTGGGAATAACCGTAACTATGAAAACTTGCCTGCTGACGCCCAGTCATCACAGGAACCAGCAGTTGTATCATCTGGACAAGCTGTTCCTGAGCAGGCTTTGTGCTATGCCTTTTCCTTGGAGGATCTCACTGCCGTTCCATGAGGTCTTGTCAGTGCACAAAGGTGTCTGTTGCCACAGACAGCAAGGACAAACTCCAAACCCTGCTCCACCATTATGCAGAGGGTTAAACATGCTCCTGTGTGTTCAGAAATCCAGGGGCAGGGATGCCTCCTTGCAGAGAGGAAGGAAGATGCCCAACCTGCTCTGCCCTCCAGTAACACTACCCAAGCTGAAATCAAAGGACATAATCAAGTAGTTTTTTACCACAAGTGATGAGAATGGATTTTTGAGGCTGACTGCAGCCTCCAAAACTGAATCTCATCCAGTAATTCCCTACTGAGCATGCCTGCACATCCCCAGTGCCTTAGTTCAGGATCCCCAGTCCTTTTGAAAAATCCTGCAGGGTGGGGGAAGCTGGTGTATCTACACAGCTTGCTGAATATTATCTTTATTAAACATTTTGTGCTGTCTTTTTAGCCTTTGGTTCCCGTTTCATTGTGCCATTTTCCACTAGGTGACAGCATCACATACTTCCCCTGCATTGACTTGTGCAGCATCTGCTCAAACCACTTCTTAAGAGGCAATAAATTATACTGAAGTACCAAAAAATGCTAAGCTCAGAGTTGTTCATCAAATTCTTGCCTAAGTTCCTTGCACTGTTTTATGGAAAGCTCTACAGTAGTGCGAAGACACCTTTCTTTTCTATACTATTTCCTACATATTAAACAGCATGTTTCTCTGTCCAAAAATATCCAAACCAATAAAGGTGTCATATTTATTTCTTGCCTTCTTACTGTACTTCATCTGTTAGAAGTGTTATAGTTGTAGATGAAAGAACAAGAGAAATCTCTCACAGGGCCACTTTCCTTAATGTTTGCTGCCCTTTTGCCCTCTGAAATCCAAAGTGAATGACTAGGTGAATACTGCTGCAGTTGATGAAGTCCTCTGAGGGCATATGTCACAGCATCCACAACTGGATTTTCTTTTACTACCCAATTTCCCATGGTAATTCATGGCTGAGGAGCTGCTGCTCCTGGTCCCATCAACAGAGCATTGTCCCTGCCCTAGGGAGAGCAGGGACTAGCAGGCTGCCCGGGAAACCCTTCTCAATAACACTGCCACATGGAGAGTGTTTCTTGAGGGAAGATGTTTTTTAAATGTTCTTTGCTTACCCATAAAACCCCCCACATGCAGCCAGCTCAGCTGCCCAGGACTGGACACAGGACAATGTTTGAAATGGCAATGTGGCACTTGGCTGGTCATGGAAACAGCTGAGACCACAAACATTTCTGAGACCCAAAAGCAAAAAAACACCCCAAATTGCTGGTGCCTGTGATTTACTGGTACCACGGGGATTTTGGCAAGTCTCTTTGAACAGATACATTCACCCCATCTGTAAGAGTAAGCAAGGGACACAGTAAACAAGGTATGAGCCAACCTCTGAAAATATAAATACAATGTGTTGCAGTGCATGTGGCAGCAACCACGGCATCCACACAAACAAAGCACTGGTGGTCGGGCACCCAGGGCACTGAAGTCTAACTTTCTGGTTATGGCGAGGTCCCATGTTCCCCCAGGAATTGTGGTTTGCATATTGTTTCATTGTTGATTTAAGATTTTCCCACCCAGATTTATGTATATCCTCATGTTTGTGCATATCCCTTACGGAATATGTATGATTTCTGGAAAGTTCTGCTGTATTCAGGACCCCATTTGTTGGTTCAAATGAAACCCTCCCCTGAGTTTTCCCCATTGGTTGTTTTCCCTTTGTCTCCTCTCAGTTGGCTTTGACCCATTGGTTGTATCCCTTTACTCCACCCCTTTTCACCCCCATATGAAAACCCCTGCACAGCTTCATTTTTTGCTCTTCTGCCTCTGATACGTCGCCCTAATAAAGGATTGGAAACCACGCAGAGAGTCCCTCCCTCGTCCTTCACCTCTGCCAGCGCTCCTTTTACATTCGGCTGCAGCCTGCTCCTTGCAGGGGAGCTGGCATCAGCTGCTACACCGCAGCCAAGCCCTGCCTTCAGGGACACCTCCTGCAGTTAGATGCTGTGCAGCCCCGGGCAGCTTGTGGTCAGCGTCAACAATGTATATTCTTCAAAGACCTGCCATTCCTCTTCACTTTTGACCTTTATGAATAAATCTAAGCCTTTCCTATTTTAACAAAAAATTGCTAGATTGCAGCCCTTTAGAGATTTCATTAGTGCACTTGGTGCCAAAAAGCTTTGGGTAATTAACTTAGGAAAAAATGGTACTAAAAAGGGCATAAAAATACAAGTTTAATAATGCCACACAGCTAATGAATCTTCCCTTAATGATATAGGGCATTTGTCCAATATTTTCCAAACATTTTGAAATCTAATTTGATCTGACAAGGATGAATATGAGTAAATAAAACACAAAATTTACCGAGTGGTTGCCAGTCATACAAACAATCCTCTGCTCATAGCTTTGTGTCTTGATCATTTCACTGGCTTCAGCAGATACTTGAGCTTTTGATGGGTTGCACAGATCCAGTGTCCCAGTGCCTGTGTGATGGTGGGGCAGAAGATGACAGGACCACTGAAGCAATGACCTTTTCTTTCCCTTTAATTTCCACCTTGTTCTATAACACTCTGGTATTTGAAGTTAAACATTTGAATGTGTGGTGTGTTGTTAACATACTGCACTGCAAACTTTAAAATCTGGAAGTCTGGGGATTTGCAGGCAGTATGGGAGGCAAGGATGTTTGGGGGCAATAAAGCAGAGCAGAAGGTCCTCAAGCTCTGCTGCTTCCAGGTCTCCACCCCACGTGGCCACTGTGGTAAAGCTGCAGTGACACCCGTCATGGAACAGATGCTGCTTCAGGGCAGGAAAGTGATGAAGGATGCAGGAAACAGGAGTTTGCAAAAAGAGAAGGAGTGAATGTGTTGTAATATTCTTGTCCTGAGCTCGGAGAGGAAAAAGCAGTCTTGGATTCTTGCAACAAAGTAGTGATTTATTTAATTAATTACAGCTTCTTTTATTGGTTTCATTTCTCATAGAGTAATTGGCCAACTGCATAGCCACCCTCTTGGGTGATAGGCTGGATTTTTAAAACATTCATCTTCAAAATATTTCCCTACTTATACCGTGAACAGACTCCAGCAAGGCCACAGGTGTACTCTCACGAGAGAGAAAGAGCTGCTTTCTAGCAGCATTTTGCATCTACATGAAAGGGCTGATGGACCATGGCCTTCCTGAGAGATCTGCTGCAAGTACCCTTCAAGCCATCTATCACCAAAACTGCAGGTTCCTTACAAATAAGAATGATCTTTTGCAGAGATGGCAGCACAATAGGCTTTTTCAGGCTATGGTCAATCCCTTTTTATGGCAGGTACCTTCAATGTGTCTCATAGTTCCTGCCTTAGCAGTCTGGATTTTTCTCCTCATCCCAGAAAGGAGCCTATGAGACAAATGGAGATGGAGATGTTTATAATAACGTATCCAGTGTCAAGGGAGATGTATTGCACCCAGAAGAACTGAATTGCACTTGCTTCTGTGTTATTCTGAGAGAATTTATCCTAGCATCACTCCTAACTATAGAGCATGTCCTGTATTGCATTCACAGCTTGAGGTACCGAGGGAGAAATATCAATAGAAGAAACTTTGTCAAACCGCAAGGTAAGATCCATTTATGTTTGACTTCACCAGTGGTTCTTTAAATTTCTGCACTGCAGCCATGCTGACATTTATTTCCACAAGAATTCTCCAATTGAACAGAGTATCTGATATTAATGTGATTGACCTGCTGGCCTTGCTGAAACTGTAGGGAAGTAAGAGTGCATTTAATCAATTTTGTTGTGTATGCAGAGGTCATCATTGTCAGTGGTCTCCTGGAGATGCTGTTCAGCTACTTGCTCTCTGTAGAAAAGGAGATTTTGGATCCTGATATCATCTAGAGAATGCAAATATCCAACAAATGTCTTCCTGTAAGAGCCTGTTGGGAACAACCTTGATGCTGCAGATGCACAGAGTGCCATATGCTTTGGAAATGTGGCTCTTCCCTGGTCCCTGGATACTGTGAGCATCCTGTTACCTGCCAATGAGTCACTGCAAAGAGCATGCTCAAAACTGCTGAGTACAAACTATGGGCTGCCATATGAAAGTTTTCATAGTAAATAGAGAAAAGCAGAATTCTTGAGAAGCTCAATGGTTGGGAAATGTATGGAGTTGTGTACAAGATGAGGAAGATGCTGGCAAGACTTTGGTCTAACAGAATTTTATTTTGTTTTTTTAATTTAAATTAAACTTAACCCAGAGTTTGGCTTTGGTTGGGTTTTTTCCCCTTAAATGAATAAGTGACTTTCTACAATAATTTTGATGTGAGCAGTCAGAGTGGACACTTGTGATTTAGTTGTATTTTATCTGATAGCAACCTGATCTGATGACTGACTAGGTAAATTAGGCCCACCATGAGGATCCTATGTTTGTTTAAGTGGCACTGTTTTCTGTGTTATTTGAACTGTAAATTCCTAGCACAGGAGCTACTTCTATATTTTGTATTTATACCAAGCTGTACACAAGAGTATTACTAGAAAATAATTACAACCTGTTGACATAAATAAGTGGACAACTACTTATTTGGCTCCCATGTGGAACAAGCAGTTATCCAAGTGGGTAGTCATATGCTGGAGGACTAAAATATCTCAGGAATATAACATGTTATTCTCCATTAAGTGTGCTGAAACAACACAGTGTGCTGTTTTTTAAGATTCACACTGACTATGCAGTGTGAAGGAAATGGATACAATTTGTTTTAAACAATCTGAGCAAAATGCAAAGAAAGGTGTCTTCATCAGAGAGGAGGGTGCTGCCTTCATGGCTTGCTGGCCTTTGTCTTCTGCTGAAGTCCCCATAAGAGTGTGCGACCAACTCACATGCTATCCAGATAACCTGAATTTTGCATTGGGAGCACTTTGTTTGAGAAATGCACAGAAAAAAATAGAGTGCCTATATTCAAGAAAGTGATTAAAAAGAGAGTTATCTCAAATCTGGCACTGTGTGATTAGTACAAATCTCCAGAATCTGGCTGGGAAGTGAGAGAGGTGCAATCCCAGAGAGGAGATATTCAGGACAAGAGATGCCAGCCCTTGCACACCCAGTCCCAGACCTGCAACCCAGGTGACCTGGGAAAGGCAGCAGCTCCAGGGTACCCATCCAACACACTGTATGTTCTGCCAGCTTTCCTTACTCATCTCACCAATTTCTTGGTAGAGTCACAACAGAGGTGAACACTTCCTGAAGTGATGCATCACTTGCACCAAGAGTTACCTGTCAACCTTTTTCCTATTTAAAAATTCTGCCACTGCGAATATCACATGGCTCTGACTGCAGAAGCTGGGCCATCTTAAAGATGGCCAAAGGATGGTCTCTGATTATCTAGGTCTGTTACCTAAAGGCAGAAACAGACATAATCAAGAAAATGTGCTGCCTATCCAGCAGAAAATGCTTATCAACTGACAACCCCATGTAGAAAAGCCAAAATCGGAAATCCATGAACCAATTATCCCATAAATAAGAAACTGTTTGCAGTTTGGGGACACCCTGTTTTGAGGAATAAGCTGCTGCTCATGTGAGTGCACTTATTCTCCTATCCCAGCAGATGTGTGCAGCTCAGGGTACTCTTCTGATGGAAGTGGAAGTGAGAAGGTGCCTAAGCAGGGCTGCCTGAACTCAGCTATTACTGCGCACCTGTCAGCACACCAAAGCTCTGGAGTTTATTTCAGCTAATGCAAAAACAACTGGGATCCAACAAGATACTATTTGCTCTCAGTAGAGAGGAATTAACTGCAGAACAGAGATGTAGTTGTTCCTCCAGGGGGTCAAGATTAACAGCTGGTCATTACTCATGGAAAGTGGGAAAAAAACCTCAGTCACACATTCATTTGGTACTTTGAAAAAGTCAGTTTCCCAGTGCAAAACAATTATACACCAGGGCAAACTTTGAAACAGAACTCAGAAGACACAGGAATACATTTGTAAGCTACTGCAGCAAAGCCTTGGAGAGCCCTGATGCCTCTGCTGGCAAAGAATCCCTGAGATGGTTACAGAAATTAAACATCTCAGAGAAAAAACGAAAGGAACAATGTTTGCATCCAAATGGAAAACAAACAGAAAAAAGGAATGTTGCAATTACTGTAATTTGGATATTAGAAACTGGATAAATTAGATAAGCAAAGGAAAAGAGTGCAAGAGACAGGCTACAGTTACAGAGAAAAGAGCAATAGGGAAAAGTCTTTAAAATATATTCGGGATGAAGATAAACCAAACAATGTCTTTGGACTATTACCAAACTGAAATTATAGAACTGACAATAATTATGCAGAAAGGCAAATGTTTTAATGAACAAATACTCCTGTTCTGGATCTAGGAAAAAAACAGCCACAAATGATTCATTCCCAGCAGACGATGCTACAACAATTAGCATAACAGCAGAAGCTCAGGGCATAGAAAGCAACAGTTACAATAGCTCAGCATCTTCAAATCAGCAGTGTAAATAATTAGCAAAGAAGTATTTTGAAGAGAGCTTACTTTTTTTCTGGCCTGCTAATGCTGTTTTTGCAGTGATCATGGAGTACTGGTAAAATTAAAACAGGAGGAGGAAAGATGCTAGTTATGGGAAAGTTGAATGGTTGATATTGATATGCCTGCTGACTGTGGAGATAATGGATCCCAGACAATGAGAAACAGCTGCAGAAATTAAAAAATATGAAGGGATAATATCAACAGGAGTAGATCTTTTAAAACTGACTAGATTTTTTTTTTTTATAATGAGATTACAATTTTGCTTAATAAAGAGAATAGTGTTGATTTAAGCATGTGATATTCTACATGTAATGTTCAAGAAGCCAGTTCAGTACAAAATCAACACAGCACACAAAGTGAATTAAAGATGAGCTAAAGAATTACCTGTCCAAGACCAGTTGATGTGGGTATGTTTCAAATGGAATCTCTACAGAAATCACCACTTGGTCTCAAGGCAGGCAATGTTGTAATGGTACCTGGAAAAAACTACGTGAAATCCTGTTGGATCTGGCTGGCCACTGACTCGTGCTGGGGCAAGCACTTGAGCAGTGGAAAGGAGAGGTCCTTGATGAGGAGGCATGATGAAACCACACACATTTTGGTTTAGTTATAGGTAAAGTCAGTGCTGAAAGGGATTGGGGCATGTGTGCTCAGCAAAAATAAGGATGTAGTGGAACTGTGCCCAGAAGATGAGCTTCTGAGAGAGAGATCTGGTCTGAGGAGGGGTAATTAGGTATAAAATGGCTAAAGGGCTAATACAGGGGAGACAATTGTTTCTGAAACACTGTGCAGTGGGAGGCTTCCGGCTGCAGCAGCATAGCATGCTCCTAAGTGCTGAAGAGGATCCACTGACAGTGGAAAAGTTTTCATCAGTCTTAGCATTGGAAAACAGCGTCTTTTATTAGAGTTATGGCACAGCTTGAGACTGCAGCCACTATTATCAGATAGGATTCTATCTATTGAACAAAGACCTCTGTTTTATTCCAACATCAAGTCCAATGGTTTTCTTTTTTAGAAGTTACTTCAGTACAACAAAGCCAGTGTCTTATCTCTTGGAAAGGGCTTTGTTTAGTGTAGACAGAATCTTCTGTCTTTCCCCTTCCTCTGTGTTTCATAGAGTAGTTTCATCTCTTCCATGATCAACTGCTGAAGAACCTCATCATGCATCACTTAATAGCTGGCACATGTAACGATTTTTCATTTAGCTTCTATACAGTAATGATGGATTTTTGGTTATTAGTAGGTGATGATGGCTAAAGTGTTTTAGGATACATTTCCCTCTGAGCAGCTCTCATGCTGGATGCCAGCACAGAGCCAGGCAGTGAGGGGACAAGACCCATGCAGAGGTGACACTCTCACTGTCTTGGAGCATACACGTGGTGATTGGCAAAGGCAGGTCTAAGCTGGTGCATCTGCCAGGAGGAGGATGGAGGAGAAAAAGGGCAATTAAAGCCATTATTAATCACTTGTGGGCTGACTGATTTTTATGGCATTAATAAGGAAGGAGTAATGAAAAACTGCATGGACCCAGCTGCCGATGCTCTTACCTCACTGGGAAATTGCTGTGCTCCCTATGAAAGAAGGTGGTCATGGGGAACAAGAACAGCGTCCCCGTGGGACACACCAAGCCTCTGCACCCCAGAACCAGCTGGGACTGCTGCTAGTCCCTCCAAAAAAACCCTGCCTAAAAGGTATTTCGTTAGGTTCATGCCATCCCATGCAGGGTTCCCCAGAAATTCCTCTCATGGCACATCCTTTCTTGGTCACAGCCATGAGGACACTGCAAGACACACAGGCTCAAAGTCATGTATTCATATAATTAAGGCTGTGCCAAAGGCAACCAAGGATGCTGAGCTCTCAAAGTGAAAATCGCCCCAGAGACATGAAAAATTGTCTTTAGAATTTTAATTCCCTCTCCCCCAGCTGAACATAGCAGACAGAGCAGCGCCTAAAAGCAGAGGCATTCTAAGAAGCAGACTTACCTATGGCAGGAAGAGTTACAAAAGTATGATGGTTATTTTGACTGAACATGAAAGTGTTGCATTGCTCAGCCACGTGGGAGGCCACAATCTTATGATGGAAACAGTTACTTTAGAAAGAAAGAAAACCTAAATATTTGATACTGTTTCTTGGAAGTAATGATCAGATACTTTATATTTTTAAAGGTGATGAATTATTTATTTTTTGACTGAATTATATACTTTATTTTAAAAATTCTGGGAAAACAAATGTAAAACAAATGACCTAACAGAGATCCCCAAAAGCTTTCCAGCACAGCTGTTATTCCATATCCTATTTCCAAGGAAAAGTCTGTTTAAAGTTTCTATTTGTACAGACAGCTTTATCTGTGCATGTGAAGCATTTCTTAGTTTCATCTGTCACTTGTGGCCACTGAAATCAAAGGCTTTACCAGGGGTCCAAACCTGTTGTGCTGCTTTGTTGCATATTGGACATCCCTAACTCTCCTGCAGCAGCTGAAGATCACAGTGACTTGTCCGCAGTGGAGGCAGCGCTGTACTGCTCCTCCTATGGCTTGCCAAAAGGCTATTTCCTCTATATTATGTCAATATTAGCTGAAAGCTGCTTATCCGCAGGATCCTCCCGAGCACCACCCTTGCTGTGCTAAGGAAGCAGGAGTTTGTGGAGGAGCACACAACTCCCCAGGGACAGGGAATAGAACCCAGTTCTTCATCGTCAGACCAGCCCAGGAGCCTGATATGCACAGTGGGGAGTCTCGGATGGAGTCCCAGCTCTCACAGAGGGGGTGTCTGGTACTTAAGTAATAAGAAATATATACAGTTCCCAGCCAGACCAGCAGCCAGCTCAGTGCACTGAGGTGCTCATCTCAAACTAACTTCTGCTTTATATGTCTGCATCTAAGATTTAGGGTGGGTAGGACTGTGTGAAGACACATACTTTCTGGCAATCCTTGCACATTATTAAGTTTTCTCAAGTTGCTCCTCTTTTATTTTAACAATTTGCATGAAGACTTGTTCTTAGAATGATGTGGTTTTTTCCTAGTGAGCTGAAGAATTTATGTCTCTGATGTGTTTGCTGCACTACAAGGGAAAATACAAACGTAAAAAAAAATTAACACAAAAAATGTATTTTGAACCCACATTTTTGGAGTGATTCAAAGTAATTGCAGCACTGCAGATTGTCAAGAGTACTTTGGGTTTCTGGGCTTGCAGAGTTCAGAGCAATTTAAAACTAATGGCGTACTTGAAGTTTTTAACAGCACTTCAATTTGCAAGTGATCAGAGTTCAGGGATGCAGAGAAAAAGTAAATTAAAATAACTGGAAGTGTTTTTCAGAGCATTTATCACAACTCTGGCATAAATGGCACCACGTTCAAAGGCTGCCAGCCCTTCCATTGTGTCCTATGTGCCATGGAGCTTTTTCTCTATGACAATGGGTTCTTCAGCAGAATCAACCGGCTGACCCCGGCCTCTTAAGAAACAATTTGTATTTCTAAACAGCAAAAAATCTGCATACTCTTTGGGCACAATTTCTATGTCAAAAGCTTCTTTCAACATATTTGAAAGGACTTAGACCCAGGCAAAAATTTAGGGAAATCCAGAATGCTGAGCTGAAAGCTGCCACCGCATGAACTGCTGGTTGGATATGCTGTGCAACAGCCCTTGTGGGCACCCACATGCTCACAGCAGTGTTCTGGCACCCTAACACGTCTAGGTTTAATTTCCAGTTCTCTGGTTTCCCCTGAATACCCTGCTACAGGAAGAAGCAGGAATGGCATTCCTTCATCTGCACGGGGGTGTCTATAAGTCATATCTAAATGCATATAAATGCGAAGGGCTTTAAAAAAAAATGGATTGAACACATTAGTTTAACTTAAAGAAGAGAAACGATCAGATCTTACAAAACCAAAACCAAATAAAGTAAGCCTCTGAGATTTCCTGGAAAAATAACACTGGTCTTTTCATGCTAAGGTGAAAGCAGATTCACTGCTATGAGAGCACTTGCACAAGTTAACATCTAATGTAGATCATCAGTGGACTATCAGGGCATTTCCTTGCATATATTGATTGAAACTTGTTACTAAGAAATTATTTCTCAGTTGTTTCATTCATCTGCCATAAATCTCAAGAGTGTAGAGGGGAAAATGCCATCCTGAAATTACAGCTTCCCCATCAATGTGCTTAAAGAGGTTACCCAGGAACTGTCATTTTTCATCCGAAAGCAGACATCAGAGTTCCTTTTTCAAAGTGTTGAAGTAGTAGATTATGTGGGGAAAAGAGCTGAGAGCAGAAAGGAAAATAACATTTGCACATCTTGCACAGCAATTTGAGAGAAGGCAGGCACCAGAGAAAGAGCTGTTCCAGACTGCAGAGGAATGGTGGGGAGGTTCTGTCTGCAGAAGAGGGGGGTTACCCCAATCTGACTTCTCTCTGCAGGTTCAAAGCTTTTGCTCTTTGTTTTCTTTCAGTACACACCTCATAAATCCTGTCAAAAAGAGCTGATTAGTTTCAGAAATAACTCAGACCAGAGAAAATGCCCACAAACCTCAGTGCAATGAGTTCTGCCCACAACTGTGGCTTCTGAACACTGTAAGGAAAGAGGAGGAGGATGTGAGGAAGAGGATTTTCCTGCTAGGGTAGAACTGTGGATGGAGAAGGGATCAGCTGGAAGAAGCAAAGGGTTCAACAAAGCTACATAATCTTGGAACTGAGGAGGGGGAAAGGTGAAAAAGAAAGAATTTTAATGAGACTTTTTCAAAAGTTTCTCATCTTTAAACTATGTATTTTTACACAAAGAAAAGAGAAACAAAAAGCTCAATAGATGGAATCTCTGATGGTAACAATATTACTATAGCCCTTTCACTCCCCTAGATCCATGCCATGGGCTACCATTGTGCTCTTGGAGATGGAGCCTTTTTTGTAGGAAAGCAATCACCTGAATTTGCCTGCACGAACCAATTCATCAGGGCAAAGGTGGGACCTCCTGTCCCTGGGAGGTATGCAAAGGCCCACCAAACAAAGACATCCAAAGAGCTGGATTAAAGCAAATGAACTCCCTGTTAAGTAGTGCAAACAACCCAGCTGTATGTGAATTCCCATGTGGAAATGGCAACTGAGTTAGCACAGATCTTCACAATGAATGGCTTTGTCATCAGATCCTGGATGGTCCCAGGTCCTTCTGGGGCACATACTGGACAGCTGCTGGTCTTCAGAACCAAACCCAGCTCTCATGAGTTGAGAGGGTGCGTCTCTTGGCAGCTTGGCAATGGAGCTCCCTTTTATGTGAGCCCTGATAGATGTTCAGCTTCTGCAGCCCAGCATGGGGAGACAGAGAACACCAAAAGAGAAGGCATAAAGGGTGGGGACAGTTCCCCCACACATCCCTGAGTGCTGCCTCCTTACCCTGCTCCTTCATCCACCCGTCTGTGAGCACAGCATGGTCACAAGAGAAAATGGTTGGGACACCTGTTGCTAGGAAAAGGCTGAGAAGAAAGGCCACCTGGATCCAACATCACAAACCCACTCTCTCTTAATCTCCTCTTGATTATCAAGCTATTTATAGTTAATCACTCACTGGAAAACTCTGCAAAATCAGGTAGCAGCAATATGTGCCCTGTTAATTAGCAATCTTCATTAATGGATGCTGTGTGTATGCTCCCAAGGAATACTGCTGTCCTCTGAAAGGGAATAATCAGGCCTGTTTTCTTCCTGAGGCATTGGGAAATGGCCTAAAGTTCAGTACTGTTGCTTTTAGATAGCTGTGGGTAGCTGTAACCTAATTTATGCCCTGAGTTATGAAAACATTGGAGCCACGATACTACACTTAAATATGTGAGATACAGAAGGTGTTTGTCACAGAATATGATACATAAGTCTGCAAAACTGATTTTTAAGACATTTGTAGCTAGGGTTAAAAAAATTGCCTGAGATGCAAATAGGCAGTTTAAGGAATTTTGTAAATTGCCTGCAGATCGGTAAGTTATGAGCAAGAAAGGACAATGCAAATACCTGTTGTGCGCATTGGTGGTTATTACAGTTTATACGTGCCTCAGGTTTTCAGATCTCTTTGGAAAGCCTCTATAGGGTAGACAATGCAAATATGCCTGGAAAAGGAAATCACATCTCCTGCAGAATAATTTATGAGGACAATAAGGAAATAATAATTAATTAAGAAGCTTAACGTGTTGACTTTTTAATGTCTAATTATACCTTTATTTATATCAGTTACAAGTAAGCATCAAAGAAGTGGAGGAAGAATGCTTTTTAAAGAGTTTTCCATGTCTTAAAAAAACGCAAACAAACAACATTTCCCAGAGGAATATGAGCTGAGAGCTTGAATTACGAAAGATGTAACAGAGATGATGAGCTGGTGAAGCAAGAGCTTTACAAATAAAATTTAATCATACCAAATAATATTTTTATCATTGAAACACCTGAATGTAAACTTAGCTTCCCTACTGAAGTAAAGTACTTAGTGCGCTGCGCCTGCAAACACAAACATGAAACAATCTGACTTTGTGAAATTAAAGCAGTCCTTGTATGAAAGACTTGGGACTTCTGCTTATCAGGAATGTGCAAGAAGCCATGTTGATCATCCAGAAATATTGCCATCACCTTCTATCACAAACTGGGCTATGGTTATGAAAAAATTTTTAAAAACACTATCCAGTGAATGTAGCTATTCGAGATTTTCCTGTCCTTGCTAGGGTGGAGGAGCTCTAGTGGAGTGAGGATAGCAGGGATGCATCACAGAATTTACCAGGAACAGTAAAGGGGCTGCAGACACCATCTTCCCTGTCCCTTCCATCCTCCCACCTGCTGCCACTGGGCAGGTGACTGATGCCCAGTACAGGACAACAGTTCTCATAGTGTCTGAACGTGCTCTGCATCTTGCTGAAGCAGTGACCAGAAGAGCGTGCTCCTCCAAGTCTGAAGGGTCAGGCCGTAGTGGGTGATAAACTATCCACGAGGTACACAGAATGCTGGGAGCTGGGCTGAGCCCAGCTGGGAATTCAGACCACCTTCCCCCAGCTCCTCATGAAGCCAAAACCTCTCTGCACAGCCGAGTCGAGGTAAAGCCCTTGTTCCTCACCCCGTGTCACCGCTGTCAGAAGCATCAGGATGTCCTGTGCTGGAGCTCAGCAGGGCAGGGCTGGCCCCACTCCCCAGTTAACACCCAAGACAAACATGTCCCTGCTGTGTCACTAGGCTGACATGGTGTGTGTGCACGGGGATCCTGATAACTGACCTGCTTGGCAGAAAAAGCACAAACCATGAGAGTAATTTACTTAACACCTTCCAAAAAGCAAGCTTTTCCCTGACTGTAATTTCCTGAGTGTAGTCTGGTTCGATTTTGAGTTTTAATCAGTGGCGCAGAGATTCATCAAGCCAGCTTGGCATTATAAAGCACGACAAAGCATGGAATATGAACTTGGCATCTTCAGGGTTGAAAAACAAATTCCAAATTGTATGAAGAGGTCTTAAGGTTTCTATGAAGGCAGGTTTTATATGTGTTTAATAAAGACAAACTTTAAGAACAGAAAAAGCAAGAAGGGGAGGGAGAAAGGAGGTAAGATGTAAAGAATTAATTAAAACGATTTTAAAATTTATGATTTGCAGAACAAAATGTTCTAATTACTTCCTAGCCTTCTTCATTTCCCCATCATGGACTGGAGTCACAGCTCTAATTCCAGCTGTAGACTTATTTGCCAGGCTGCCCACAACAAGGGAAAACGAATGCAGACTCACTTGCCACATCCCAGCTGTTGGTGTTATTTCTGTAGAGTTTATGTCATAACCTCTTCTGATTTGCAGACCCTGCTAGATTTAGCTATGGCAGCTAGTTTGAAGATGTCTGACCTGCTTCCTCCCTTTAGGTCTCCCCCTCTCCACTTAGAGCATCTTCAGGATCTGCAGCCTTGTTCATTGATTTGTATCACCATGGGTTTAAATCAGTACAGCTTCTTTGGATATTAATTCTCCACTTTCCCAGGGATAAAATTGTTCATTATAAATCAGAGGTCTTCTTCATAAATTCTCTTTGTCATCTGTGGTAAGCACGGATTGAAGTTAATTTTCACAGTCCCTATGTGATGCTTGTTACTGCTCATGTTTTCCATGTACTCAGGGGGTAAAAATGACACTGATACAAATACATCCCAGAAAACTATAAACCACATGGAACCTTTATCTATTCAGCTAAAATCTTTGCCTGCAGGAATCATACTCGTTTTCCTGAACCCTGTTTGGAGGGTTCGTTACACCAATAATGCTAAGCACAAAATGGGAAGATGTGAATAGTTTTATCACCATTACCACCAAGATATTTTTCAGAGAATAAGTCTTCATCTATTAAACGGTGTATGTTTTATTAATTCTAGTAAAAATGTATCAGGCTGAAAAAGATCTCATACGTTTGGTGTTTTTTTAATGCCCAGGGTACTATTGCAAAGAGAGCTCCAGAGCCAGACAGGCCAGAATCCACCGTGCTTCATCTGGTTAGGAAATTAGGTGATGGATGCAGGGTGAATACCAATGAGGAGTGCCACAGTGGGTCTGGAAAACTCAGAAGATTAGCTATTATTCAGACTCATTTTAAACCCCTCTTCAGCCAGCAAGATATAGAAAAATCTTGCATTAATGAAGGCTGGATTCTGATAGTAGTAACAGAGCAACAGGAAGGAATTACCAGTAAAATTTTTCGGGTACCGAGGTCTGTTTATTGTATATAGTTTGCTGTGAAAATTTCATTTTCAGGTGAAGGTAGATGAAAGTTCATGACCACTGACCACTGGAAGGGGATATCAGATTCACAGGTATAAGGTGGAACAGGCTGAGAACCACTTGGCGAAGGAAAGGCCAAGCAAGACTGGAAGAATGAGAAAATTCAGACTGTTCTGGGAAACGCAGTTTTCCCTCTGAGAAAGGTGACGGTATAACAATAATACCAGTTGCTTCTAATAAAGTCACATAAACAACACATGAGTTGAAATGAAAGTCTGAGAAGAAATTTTTTTATACTGTTTTAACAGTTTTTCCTTAGTCGATGCCTCCTAAAGGGTGTCTGCAAGACAATCAAGAACTATATTTTTCATTGCTGGCAATGTGGCCAAAGCACGCGGTAGCTTCCTTTCTTCACTACTGAGCTATCCTTCATGCATATGACTTTTCCATTTGAAGAGAAGTGGTTAAAATAAAAGGACTTAATTATCAAGCAGAACAAACTGGAACAAAGATGTTTACTTAAATAAACGCAGAAATCTCAAGGAAAGACAGCAATCCATAAAACAAGTGAAGGCAGCCTGAATTGTCAAGAGTGGTGCGAAGGTTTGAAAGTCCCTTATGATAGCAGAAGTTCAAAGGGAGGATGAGAGCAACAGTTTTGCTCAGCCAAGCCTGCAGGCAACAAAATTACTGAACTAGAAAGACAACCTGTCTTGCTTCACAGGGCCATTGCAGAAGGACACTTTCAGCAAGCTCTGCCAGTATTTTCCAATGAGCAGAGAGTTAATGAAGATGTCCTAGTACTGGATGAAAGCTGGCTCACTGGGTCTATTTCTCATCCTGTAGCTCGAAGCCAAATCCTGTAGGTGAAAGCACAAGCAGGCACTGAGTGTGTGGTATCGATGGTTATTAAAGCCCATCAAAAGACTTCAATACAGGTAACTATTAACTATTATGTTAAAACAAACTTTTGATCTGTTAAACTGTAATGTAAAATTGATTGGTTAGTCATTAGTAAACAGGTGGTTCTTTATAACCTATAAATTCTTTACTATTAGATCTTTATAATCTATTAATCTTTACTATTAAATGAAATGGCAACTTGAGTTTGCCACGGCATCTACACCACCACTGTGTACAAGAGTGCTTGCTCTGCCCAGCCACTCCATGATCATCCTCCTGTTTTGCCTGGGATTGATGTCTCACAAAAGAAAAAAGATGTTTGCACATTTCCAATCCTGCCATGCTGAGTAATGTGAAATCTGTCACTCCACCCTCCAGCAAGGAGCAGATATCTCATTGTCCTGAGCAGTACTTTATCCCATTGACTGAAGATAGTTCACAGAATTTAACATATTTTCCAAAAGCAATTCCACTAATTATTCACTTAGAGTGAAAACCAAGAGCCTTTTAAAATGTTTATTGCCCCTTTCTAGCTGGCAAATTGGTTACTGGTTCAGTGTCCCTGAAATCACCAGCCAAGACCAGTCAAATTTATTTACAGCATGAAATGCAGAAAATGAAAATTTCCCTGTTAATTTAATTGGGTCCTTTCAAATGATTCAGAGATTTTGTTAGTGGAGTTGCTGACATTATCATCTTATGCTACTTGAAATCAAATACATTTCTCACTATGTTTTAAAATATGACACTTGATTTTATTTTTAAATATTGAAGTGGCCTGTGAAAGTTTAATATAAATCTTCTATGGAAAGGGCAATACTGAGTAATTCTGCTTTTATCTTTAAGGGACCTTTCAAGTACGATACGTGTTTTTCTCTTCTGGGAAAAATATAGGCAAACTCTTTTCTTAATTAGCAAATACTTATGTAACTTGCCTAAATATAAAATTAGACTTTATTTTCAAGCTGCTGACCTACTAGATTTCTTTGTGTCATGCGGACTTCTGGCAAAATAGTAACTGTGAAAATACTGCTAAAATTGGAGCTGCAAAAATTGACTGCTTTATTTTTTACTTTCTTATGTACACAACAGAACCGGAGGGTCTAGCAACGTCGATGATGCAGAGGAAACCTGGAGTGGGATGTATCAAGAACGGAGCAGGAGGGGCTTGGTTTTCTCTAAAAAAACTGATCTCTGTCTTTTTACAGCAAGGGATTGTTTTGTACTGGACTCCCTGGGTGGAGGATAAAACCACCTTAGTTTTCAGCAGAGCTGAGCATCTGGTGTTTTAACTTCTGACAGCATCGAGAGTTTCTCAGCCCTCAAAGACCGTCAAAGGTGCAGCACACGGTTTGTAGCATTTGAAAAACCTGTAGGTCACAGTCATTTCATGTTAGACCTTGCCAAGTCCGACACCAGAAGCAACACAAAATAAGCACAGCAATATCAGTAAAAATTATAATAATAAACAGAGCAGTAATGATAAATATTAATGTAGTGCCTCATAGACAGAACTGCAGAGAAAGCAAGTTACCTAATGCACAACTAATGGCTGCTTGCAGTAACAATACTAAAAATTATACCCAAAAAATGACAGTTATGAACTCTTAGAACCTGATCTGTGCTGTCTCTAAAACAGGGAAATTTGGATTTGCTCTCCTAGGAGAGTGTGGGGCCACCAAGGCAACTGCCTGAGCTACCTCAGGTGCAGGTCTATCCGAACTCCTGCTTGCTCTAGCAGGATCCCCGTGTGTACATACACCACTGTCAACTCAGCATCTGTTACCTGTATACAAGTTCTGACATTCTGCCATATCAGATACTTTCAGAAACTCATGGCAGCAGGCAGATTCTGACACATTTTTTGGTGTATTTAACACAAAATTTTGTTCAACTGAATAAATGTTCAGGGTAGTATAGACCTAAGTTTTGATTCATAGATTAAAAAAAATACCTTGAAGTAATCAGATGCTAAAGACAACAAAATTAAAACAGCATCATTCCTAGTTTCAAGTTTGTAAATAATTACACTGTAAATAAATAGCTGAAATATTCTGTTTACCCCAGGAAAAAAACAATGTTTCATAAAGTGAAATCAAATGCGTATTATGTATTACTAATCTTACTTTTCTCATTTTATTAACATCAGTATTCATTTTAAAATTTCAATCTGGTGAGAGTGCAGGGGAAGCTTGTTGCATTTATGGTTGTTTGGGATTGCTTTACTGATGCAATATTAAAAGGAAAAAAACCCTCCTCTGTAAGGGCCTCTCAGGCAGTGATATATTTGAGCATATTTTCTATAACAGTCTGGTAACAAATGAACAGTTTTAAACCTACATAATGAACTTTTTTCTTTAACAGCTTTACGTTACTTAAAGCCTTTCACCTAGCTTAGGTCTGCAAGTTCTTTCAATGTATTTTCCTTTGGATACAGTGGTATCTGAAGAAGGATGTAAAGGTTATAATGCAAAATAATAATCTGCCAAGCAGCTGGAAAATGCACAGAATGAAGGTGCTCAAGCTAAAATAATATCCCCTTTGAATTATCACCTATTCCCCTTTTTCCATAGAAATAATTGCAAGCATATTTTTGCAGGTGTCAACAAAAGACATTAGCATGGTAGCACAAATAAACCAGCTCCTGAAGGGATGGGGCTGCGGATCCTTCACTGCCCGAGTGCAAAGCAGTGTTGGCCAGCCAAGCCCCGCTCCTGCCCATAGACTAAGGAGACCTTAATATGAAGACCTTGGCATAGTCATGAAGTTCTTCCTAGGACCCATCACTGCCAGCAGTCCATCTGGCCGATGTGAATAAGATTGTCTAACCATAGCTCCCGAGATAAAGTGGGAATTAATGATGTAAAACCCCCAAGAAATCCATACACACACAAAGGGCTTCTCACAGGGCTGGAACTGCATGAATCGGGATTAAATGAAGGCATTAGCAAATTTCTTGTGGAATGGTTTGTGCTCTTTGCTCAGTTTCTGCTGGACAACATTTCTGCTCAACATTACTTTGATTTAATATGTAAAGTCACTGAGACTTCACTGAGTCGTGAATTTTCTCAAGGCTAATGTCTGTTCTCTCTGTTCAATCATACCGCTTTTGTGTTAAGAATAGAATTAAGGAAATATTTAGTCTCAGCCCTTCCTTAGCTGACCCAATCAAATGGCTTTTGTTATAGAGATGGTGCAGTCACTGGTGGATACGTTGTAAACTTGTACTTTGTAAAATAATGGTGAAGTGGTAATTGAGTGGAAGGTTCTTCTCTTGCTAACAAGAGATACTCAAATAGATTCGGAGAGCTTTGGGACATAAAAATCCAAAGAAGCAGAGAAATCACAAGTCAAAATAGTGTTAGTCCTTCCCTTGACAGGTGATTTTTTAACATTATATGTTGTTCTTCTGTGTTAAAGAGCATAAAAATGCCTGAATGCGGGATATGGCATAAGAACTCTTTCTTTGTGAAACTCCTTATTTTAGCTTGTTGAGCACCTGGATACCTCAATAAGTACATCAAAATTAAAATAAATTAAAATGTATTTCTTGAGTCTAAAAAGGCCAAATTGTGTTCTGGCTGAGAGTTTGTAATCTCTTTCCGAGTAGAGAACCCCTTCCACCAGATGAAAGCCGTGGCACTTCTTTTCCCGCTCCTCTCCTGTACCTCTTCAAATAAATTATGCAAGGATTTTCCTGATGGCCCCTCACTAATACCTCATGGCTTGAACTGTTTTCTTTGCCAATACAAATGTCAGCAGCAGTTGCTCTCCATCTGAGCAAAGCAGTCAAGTGGGACCTCTTTCATAATTATCTAATGCTGATGTATTGAAGGATCATAGCTTTTTAGGTAGAGTGGAGATAATGTAAGAGAGCCAGGAAAGTCTTAGTGAAAAGGGTTTTAATTAGCACTTCAAGCTTCAGAGCCAAAGGAGAGCATTCAAGTCAAAGCTGCATGCTGTAAGTCTGGATGATGGTGCACCCTCTTTCAGTCCCATAGCAGCAGAGGGCATAATTGAAAAAAAAATCTGGATTTTCTGAGCCTTTCTATTGCATTTGCATGGAACTGCTGCAACAGCCTGCAAGCCTACACACCCTACCTGTGCAGAAACACTGGTTTACTTTCTTTTTTCCTTCTTGTACTCAGATGCTCATTCTTAGTGAACAAATGTTCTGACTTTCATATATTTGCCAGTTCAGCCAAGGACATCCCAGTTTAGACAACATGCAGTGAAATATCGTCTTTTTATTGAATACATCTGAGCCTCAGAGACAGCCACCAGCTCAGACAGACGTAATTCCAAGTGCCGTGATACGTTTTCTGCAGCCTGTTTCCCTGAATGTGTGGCTTTCCTGGGCTGCCCAGGTATAGATATACAAGGCTTCGGTTTGCATGCTCTTATTCACCTTGACTCACAGCTTTCTTTGTACTAGTTCTAGACCCTGCAAGGCCATACAGACTGATGGCCTGTGTCAAGCCCAGCTGATATCCTGGAACTCCACAGCTGTTTGCTCCAGCAAGAAGGGAGAGGGACACAACAGCTCCTTTTAACAGCAACCCAGCACAGTTACCTACAAGCTATGGTGTTATAGTATATTGCTTTTTGTCATATACTGCAGTCCCTTGCCATCTTATCACTTCTCCACCAGTCCCTCTACTTTTTTCCCACATCTCTTCAACTGGAGGAAGCCAAACTGGATGTTTTACATCAGGTGCCTTGACTGGAGCAGGAAGATCACTTCCTTTCTGCTGGGAAGGTTTTCATGGAAGGTTTTGGACACACTCAGCAAGTAAAGACAGGAAAACAATATCCTCTGGCTACTTTGGAGACGTCAGATCCATGCACGCACATTTTGTGAGGCCACTTGACTTGTTCAAAAGAGCCAGATCCTCCATACCAGCCATTTGCCATTAGGTGCGTCACAGGTACCACTTTTTCCTTGGGCAAAGCAGAAGGGTTTTGAGAACAATTTTATGCTCAACCATGAATTAGCACAGGAGGACGCAAGGGAAGCACGGTGAGATTTGAGAAAGAGTGACAGACTCCCAGCATGGTGATGATTTCAAAGCCTGGACACTGGGTCCCAGAACCACGGTTCATTGCCCCCGCCGCTGCCCAGCTCTTCCGGCACATCCCCGGCCGGAGGGGGAAGAGAGCGGCTCCTGTCTCAAAAGGAGACATTCGGCCCCATCAAGTGGCAGCTGAGCAAATTGCAGGTAAATTGCAAATCAGTTGCGTGTACTTTAGTATTAAATATATATGTATTTTTCTACTCTCTTCTCACAGTCAGAGATATGCGCTTTGGCGAAAGAAAATGTTGATGGCCATCAACAGCCCCGATTTAACTAGTTACACATGCTCAATGGCAAACAAAATAAATACTCACCTGCTTTGCAAGAATAAGTTCAGTTAATTTAAGTATTAATTGTTTCTCACAAATACCGACTATTATAACAGTAGTTCTTCCCTGAAAATGTTGCCAGTTTTGTGAGGCTGTAGTGTAATATACATGCAATTATTTAGTGTAATTCTTAGAAATGTAGCTAATGATTGCAGTATGTCTCTCTGCTCACACAAATGAGTGTGCAACTATCCTATGTCCTGCTTAAGTGTGTTAAAATTTAAACTATTTTTGGAAAGGAAGTATGGTTATTTTTAGCCCTAATAAAGGCTGTAGATCACCCCATTCCCTGACCCTTACCACAGCACAACCCAAGAAGTGCAACAAGTGCAACAAGGCAAACATAGTTTTCACACTATTGGAAACAATACAAAATGAATTTTGGACTATTAGATGTATTTCTCATCACAGGAACTACAGACTTATAAATCACCAGTGTGTATTTAAGCATTTCAATATTATCACAGCAGTAAATGGGTAATAAATGACGCTGCTCCTGGCATGGACGTTTTGTCCAGGGTTACTAATCATGGGGCTTACACTGAATCAGTAGTTGAGATGCTTGACCTCCGGGTTTCTAATGCTGCCTATACAGGTAAGGAAGAATACAGAACAGGCTCTAATGTTAGGACATCTCTGCAGCACAGCTCAGCTCAGTTTCAAGCACATTCAAGAAATCTTCATAAGACAGAAAGTCATAAGGAAGCAGTTCTTGCTGAAGGGTTCATAAAAAATTCACAAACTTTGTCTTCCCTCCTCTACATGCTAATCCATCAACAATATAATGGCTCCTTCGCATTGTGAGAATGGGTCTGTCCAGCTGGGAAAGCAGCTCCGTCTCCAGCTGGATGTCTGTGATTCAAACTCAACCAACCTGGGACCATTTGTTATTACCATCAGCACTCACAAAATCTTCTCATCAATTAGGATCTTTCTTTCCTTAGTACCTGTAAAGAGCCTTGAAAGAAATTCTGTGATTGAATCTGTTAGTTAATTTCTCTCCTCCTCATCTTCTGTTATGTTCATTAAAGGAAATACAAATCTAAACCCTCCTTCTTCTGCACAAATGAATGCGGACCCCTAAAGAAAAGATCAGCTAATTTGCATCTACCTCAGCATGATGTATCCCACAGGAAAACCCTGCACCTCTGCTAATGAAAACCAAAATCTCACTTTTGATGAATATTGTTCATGACAGTCTTGCTGATTTTAGATGCAGAGCACAACTTTTCTGATAGCTCACACACATGGAAAGCCATCACACCAGCCACCCAGCTAGAACCATTCCCATTGCCTTGGACCCAGTAGCTTGTGCTGGTAGCTCAGAGATTTAATTGAGGGCAGAGAGTGGGCCTTTAAGCAAGGAGGCTCCAGCATCCTCCATTGAAATTCAATATAATTCCAATAATCTGCTCAAAGGTCACTGAATAGTAATTCAGCAGGCAGCCGATAAGGGGCTGATAGCGTTTCTCAAATGAGGCCTACTCACTCTCACAGATAACTTGATAAGGCGGGCCATTTTCCCTGAAAGACAAAGCTTAGGCTGCAAACACAGTCCTCTCACTGGGAGCTGGCATTTTTGCTTTAATTTGCTGTTAGAGGATTTCTAACACCCCCTAGGCATGCAGCTGGATCCCAGAAAGAGAAAATGAGCATGTGCGTGTTATAACAGCTGGACCAGTGAATTACCACATGTCTGAAATAGCAGCCAAAAACCAGTAGCATTGCTGGGGAAAGTACTTGTCTGGAGGGAGGAAGCAGGACTCTATTTCTGGGTGCATTTAGGCAGATGGAAGGTGCTCAGAGGCTGCTGGGGCTCAGAGCCTCCCTCCTGCCCTGCCACAACACCTGCCCTCAGCCACCAGGTCTGCAAAGTGCCACTGGCTGCCCCTGCACCGGGTCGTGGCTCTAGCAGGTGCCTGATACTCATGGCATACCCAGCCAACCAGGGGCTCTCCAGGTGATCCAGGCTGTTGGTCTCAGTGTCCTCACTGCTGGAGAGGCTGGCACTGGCACCAGCATCACCTGAGCATGAAATAATGCTTCTTACAGCAGCCAGGGTGATGCACCTTCCCTCCAGTGCAGGGGAAAGAGACTTCTCTCCAGCCGAACGGTAGCTGACTCTGCTTGTGTGATGCATTTGGGGTCAGATTCTCAGCCAGCAACAAGGACCTTCATTCCTGACACCTGTTCTTAAACCAGGACCTAGTTCAGGTTGAGAAAACAGCTGAGTTTTGTGTTGAGGCAGAAAATATGCAACTGCTGCTTTGCTCTAGACCAACTCACTGTTCTTTACATTCCCAAGGATCTCATACAAAACCTGTGATCTGGAGTAGTAAATAGAGCATGAAAATCTGTTTTGAGCTTCAATTTTATCCATGAGATGAGCTCTGCCTTCACTTTTTTCTCCTGCAGGCTGAAGTCCTAATGAAAAAGGAAAAACTCAATGCTAATAATCTGGGTATTATTTTTCCTTCCTTTCTTTCAAATCTGAATCAGGTGATTTCAAAGTTCAAGTTTCTCCCACAAGGCCTCACTGCATGCTGGCTAAGTCACCACAACATTAAAATCTAATGCAGAACCTTCCAGTCCGCAGCACCAGAAAGGATTGGCCTAACATTCAATCTCCCCACCTCCTGCAGCAAAATGGCTGATAAAAATTAAAATAAAATAAAATTGATCAAATTCTTTCCTACCAAAAAGCCCCATTTTCTCTTTGAGATAAGAAGGGAGCATGAGAATTATCTACCTTTGCTTCCTTCACAAAGTTTCTGGGGCCTGGGTTTTCACTTGTGTTACAGGCCCCAGATTTGGGTCACTCATCCAGGACATATCTCTTGCCCCTTTCACATCCTCACCAGGCAAGGCTTTTCATATTTTTTTTTATATACAGGATGATATCCACCCTTGGCATCCAGGGTGAGAGGCATTTTGCCAGGGAGCTCCTGGTTTTGGGGCACACTGAAGGCATCCCTGAGCCTACTCAGTTGCTCAGACACAAAGTCAGGATAAAGTCATAGCCAGGCCTGTACAAAGCTGTAAAAAGCCGGATGGACCCATCCCGCTGTGTGTTTTGCTGTACTCATGCATCAAAGCAGAACATAGCAGCAGGGCATCTCTCTCTTGAAGGGGACTGGCAGCGAGCATAGGTGGGAACACAGTCATGGCTCTGATAGGTCATCAATCATCCCTTCACATCGTGGTCGGTGGTGCCACTCAAGTGAGTGAACACCCTGCAGTTGCCAGAAAACCACAGGGCCCAAGCAGCTGCTGAGCAGTTAGCCAAGCAAATCCTGGGGACAGCAAGGGGAGAAGCAAGCCTTCAGCCACTATTCCCAATTAATATAAGAACTACATTTAAGTTTGGTGACAAGCTTGGTTTTTTCACCTGGGATGATTGGCTGCCAATTTCAGCCCCGGTGGGAAGCTTCCCCTAGCTCTGCTGAAGCAGATGATGGCTTCCTGAGTGCAAATCTAGGCAAGCTCCTGGCTTTGTAGTGTTATTTGTTGTAGAGAACAAAGTGATTTTCTAATCCAGGAGAGAATTACTTAACTAAAATTGTAGTGTGTTGAATGAATATTTCCTGGATAGTAAAACACTCCCTGGTTTGGCAGAAATTCCCCTGTTATGCTTATATAGAGAAACTAAGATTATTTTCCAGAAATTCATAAGCAGCAGTTCCTTTGCATCACGAAAGTCTCCTGTTGCTCCAACAATATTTTCCAGAAGATTATTTTTAAGACCTTGGGGGATCGAGGCTTCTGTATCAATGCACTGTACATTTGCTAGCTACAGTCTTATTAATGCTTTTTTGGGCTCCACTTGATGTGGGACATCTTGCCTGTTGCTAATGCTACTTATGGCCCAAAAACCTTTGAGGTCCAGCAGTGGCAAAGAGTTTATAAAAGCAAGATGTTATTGCAATCAGCCAGAGTTGTTAAGTGCATCTTGGCAGGTAATGAGTATGTGACATATGTCTGTACAATAATTAAGCAGTGTAAGGGTGCTGAGAAAGCGATTGCGTTTTCTAAATGCCGTTGGTTTTGTAGAAGGGAATGAGGCCGCAGCTGTTTTTCAGAGAGGAGACACGTGAGAGCGAGGCTGAGAGCTGCTAAGCCTACAGGAAAGGACAGCCCCAGCCGACCATCTCTCCCCATCCCTGTCATCCAAGTGAGGAAGTGGGGGCTGTTCTATTGTGAACGTTTGCCCTGGAGGTGAACTTTAGGTGATAAATCCAGCCACTCTGGGGAAATTGTGGCGTCACCGTGGGAGGGTGGCAGGGGACCCACACCCGGAACATGCCCATGTGTCTTTGCCCAGGGACCACAAAAAGCCAAGTCATGGTGCTGGCTTCTGAAAGCTCCAGGACTGAACCACGGTTGTGTGGAATATAGTGATGTATTTGGAACATGCATCAGCTCCTGCTGCCAGCACAGAAGTCCCTGCTGGCTCCTCCTGCACGTCTCCTGTCAGCGGCAGGAAACCCTCTTCTTTCTAGCTGTTGTGTCCGGGTTGATCCAAACAGTAAATGTACAGCTTGAGTGTGAATCAACATCATGATTCATCCTTCCTGCAATGTATCCTTCATTGTGATTAAAGGGCTATTCTGTAAGACATGAACTTCATTTAAGACTACATGGTTTATGTGGGTTTGAGAATATAGATGCAGTCCTGCTCAAACTGCCATGCCCGGGAGCCAGTGACAGAATATAAAAATAGCTTATGCTGTCAGCATGGCTTTTTCTTATTTGTATTCAGAGTATCATCACTTTGGCAGGCACAGGAAGCTCTTCTTTTTTGCATTTTATTTTGCCTGCAGAAAATTTACAGTTCAAATGACTTCTCTATGCTTCATCAGACTAATCAGATGACAAATTGCTTGAGCTACAGAGAAGAGACCTCAGACAACAGAAAATTGTAATGGAAGAAAAAATTAAATGCCTGCTTTTGGTAGGAGCAAAGATTTTGCTTCGTACCAATCTCAGTTTTCATTTTTTCCTTCTATGTTAACGCAAAGCTTTGTGAAACTGAAATCAAATTTTTTAATCTGATTAAAAGAATCTACAATCTTGACATCACCATTTTCTTCTGTGACACAGAGACTCAGAAATGCTGTCCTTCCTTAACCAACAGAAACAGCTACAGCGTCTATTTATGCTCCTACTGCCACTGAAGCCTCATGAAGCATCCAGAACCAGGCTTATTTTGTCCTCACCTTATTTATCATTTTTGAGGTCTTGCTGCTACCCAGAACAAGCAGTTTAACAAATACCTAAATATCCGTCCCTTTTTCAGGAGGGAATGGGGAGATCGGAAGGGTTTTCTCTTCCTTTCTGTCCTGGCTGACCTTGCCTGGAGTGACACAGAGCAAAAGCAATTGCCCCAGTTTTCAATAGCAGCCTTAACATAGATTAATGTCAGGTTTGGAGCTATGAACTGCCCTTGAAAATGTTTGCTCTTAAATTCTTATGAAACATTATTTTCTGTGCAAGGACTCTCTTCTGGGCTGGCGTTCATTTCACAGGCAGAACTGTGGCACCATCTTCTGGATGACCCTGTAGACAATAAAAAATAACCCACCTAAAGAGAAGATGTTTCTTTATCATCCCTAACAATGACAAGAGGTTGAATATTCATTGCCTGTGTACTCCTGATTACAGTAGGCTTTAAGTAATTTATTTATGCCATCCATTTTGGAAGCACTAAGAGCTAGTCAAACTCTTGATTGCTGAATTTTGCTGTGAGGGAATACAGATTTTGCATCTGAGAGGATATTTCTACGCAGAGAGAGACAACAAGAACTGCCCCACTTATTAAACACAGGGGCATAACCCTTCCTACTATGAGGTTATGAGCTCAGCCTATTCTGTGGGGAACCAGGAGTGAGTTATTCCACCTCAGATTGTTAGCCATGAAAACTTTTCATTTTGTAACAGTTAAATGGAAGAAAGAGGTGCAAGAGGAGCCTTGAAGAGCAGCCTGGGAATGCCTGTGCGTATACTGCCCAGCCCAAGCCACTTGCTACCACCTGACCTAGGACAAAGGAATCAGAAATCTTTACAGACTTCTTAGAATCACAGCTTTCCAGAACACAGTTTGTAGACCAGTAATTACAGTTAAACCCTTAAGGCATCCAACTACCTAAGGGTAGCCAGCAGCGCCTTGGCACTAGGGAGTTTAGGAAAAAATGCTGATGCATGACAGCTCTGCTGCCCCTCGACTGCCATATCTGTGCATCCTCCCTGTGCTACTGATTTTCAAAAAGCATTTTTTCCTCATGTACTTGAGTAATTTTATTTGGTGGTGACCACTGTAAATTCTGTAACAGGTGAGATTGTGTGCTGGATGCCCATTACTGACTGTGGGTATCCATCACTTTTTTCCCTTTATTTATTATAACACTCTGGTATTGGTTTTGATTGTTTTTTACTGTAATAAAAATCTCTTTGGATTGTGTTTTGACTGGAGATAAGGAACTGAAGGCTGCAGAAGCGTTTTTCCACCTCTGGAGGTTACACCTTGAGAAATATGAAGCAAGTGGGCTGCAATTTTCCTCCTTTCTTCTTCCCTTCCCAGGTACCGCACCTCAGAGACCTCACTGCACCCCCTTGGGAACTCATTGCACCAGCTATCACCTAAATTTTGCCTGAAAGGCAAATCCAAATACCCAAACCATATTTGAGTCTCCACAGCTTCAGACAACTTGAAGTGGTGGTCAGAGGTCTCTGTCCCTCCTACCTCAGGTGAGGTGCTATTCCTTGTGATGCTCCAGGGTATATTCACCTGTACTATCAGTTCTCATTCTTAAATCCAGAGTCCTAAAGCATCAGCCGATCTAAAGGATTCTTTTTACTCTGTGCTTGAAACCATGCCTTGTGAAGGGGAAGAACAAACCACACTCCCATCCAAATAAGGCCAGAGAGCCTGGACTGTGTGAGCTGTCTGGTGTTCTGCCTTTTGGTACCTCTTGTATGTTATGTGTTGTTACTATAATCATATCATTTATCTTGAATGAGCGATGACTGGGTTGTTGTTCATTGTTTCATATCATGGCATACATGATCATTCCAAAGAAGTGCCATGACTGGTGCAGCCTGACATTTACACAGTGTGACCAAGCTGCTCAGTCACATATGGAGACCTGCTGTAGCTCCCAGAACCAGCAGCATATTATCACATCAGATGAGATCTCATGCTGCTGTATCTATAAGCACAAAAGATGACGCTGGTTGTCTCCTTCAGTGGCAGCTTGAAGATGCAGTATCTTGCTTGAAATATGCAGGGAATCAGAGACCCAACCCTGCCCTCAGGAAATTTACAAGACTCCTATTGCCACCAGCAATAGTTTCTGGGATTGCTCTTACACTCCTACAGCATTCAATACTCAATCTCTGCTGCAAACAGCAGCCACAGCTGCCCAGCTCACCCTGGTATGATGAGCAGGCCTCTGGCCATCCCTCACTCACTGCACAGCCCTGCTCCTGCGCAGAAATCAGTTCCTGGAACTGCTCCAAGGTCCTCACAGGTCACTGCGCGACACTTACCCTGCACCACTGCTAATCCTATCAGCAGCAGTTTCCTCTCTCAGATGTCCAGTAATTGAAAGTACTGGGAATTCTCACTTGCATGCTGTGTTATAGAAAAATATTTCCGCTAGGCATTAAACTCCTGCTGTGAAATACAACACATACTAGAGGAAAGAATGTTAGCTATTCCTGCTTCTTTCCCTGTGAGGTTATACATGATCCAGGTACAGCAAGGATTGGAGAAACATAGGCACAAGTTCCTCTCTCGGGTAGCACAACAGGTATGAACTTTCAGGGAAAAACTCTGTCTCTCTCTCCCCAGACCTAAACACCAACTATGGAGAAGAGCACAGTCCTCTGCTCCATTTCACTCTGTTCAAAATTAAACTCGAGCTATGTAATCGAGCACAGATATCTGCTCCATTTCTCTCTTTCCAAATTAATCTACCTTCACAAAATAGCTCCAAAGAGATCTTTTCATGTCATAGCTACAAAATGTGAAATGAGAAATCATATGCATAATGTCATTAGGGAGTCTAGATAATGAAAAATTATGTATATTTTAGCCACTTGCTACCCCTGGTGTTATTTTGATGTCTTTCTATGCCTGAATCCAAGGCAAAAGGAGTTCATTGGAACATAGAGGTGCTTTGCTCCTCTAAGCCTCCAAAAACCAGAGGTTCAGATGCTCTGCTGCAGATTAGAGTGGGACCAACAGTGTGCAAATGATTTGCAATGTCGAAATTTAGTCATGTTTGGATCACCTTCTCTCCTTCAGTTTCCTCACAATAATGTGTGTGACAGGGTTTGACTGCACAGAAGTTTAGGAGGAAGCTTTTATCTGTGCAAATTCAAGCGCTCTTGCACAAGCAAGTGTATTTTGGTCTGTACAGAAGTCCTTACAGAACCACCTCTTCTCCCTCAGCAACAACATAATTACCTATGGCAAATGCAATTGAAGAAAATCAAATGTCAAATCTGCTAAACATCCAATAAGGACCTGGTTTTCTTGGCAAAGCTTTCAAATAAAGCAGTTTTTTCTCCATTCCCACAGCTTCCAACACCTGACCAATACAGTAAATTACTCTCCAATACAAGTAATAAATCCTGTCTCTGCTCCACTCTGAGTTAAATGCAACCAGCTTTGGAAATCATACTCTCATCAGAGCGAGGCAAGGTTTTCCTTCATTCTGGAAGAAAAGATGAATTGCCCAGATAGCAGCTTTGGACAGTATGAAGCTCGTTTACTGCCATCCTCTGGGAGAGGCAGAGATATGCCAGGAAGGAACCTGAGACCTCAGCGTGATTTGGTGTTGTTGAAAATCTGTTCAATAGGAGAAAATAGTTTATGTGTGGCCAGCACCAGAGCAAGGAATGGGAGATGAAAAACAATGATCATATTTGGCTGAAAGATTAAAAGAGGCTGCTCTGCATGCCCTGGTGCTGACAAATCCTGAGGGATCTTCTAGAGTTGAAGTGACTGGGGAACAGTTGCAGGGGGTTTTTTATGAAATTACATATTTCATCCCTAAGACTGTATAAAGTATTAATCCCTGTGTAGCCTCAATTTGACTGTAACGATTCTTTATTTTAGCTTTATTTTAAGCAAAACATTTTTTAAGGTGCCAGGCCTGCGTTTAAGAACAACAACTTGAGCTCCTGAAAATATAAGGTAGAAAAACAATAAATGCTTTTAATAAATAATGTCTCTCCTGGATCCTCATGCTGAAACGGAGGTGAGGGCAAGAACCCAAACCCAAAATTCAGCAATCAAGAACCCAAGAACAGCTCGGAAGGTGCAGACAGTCAAACCCACTCTACGCCGGAGCTGCAGCGGCTGCAGAAAGTGACATCTGGTCTGGGATAATCTGCCTTCCGTACAGCGGCTTTATGAGAGGGAAGCCACTGATCTCGGAGGACTTGTTCCAGATTTAGCTCCGTGTCAGATGAGAACGAGAGCAGCTGCAGCCCGGAAGGAGCGAGCAGCCCTGGGTGGCTGCTGCGGCATCCCCCAGGTCAGCAATTCCTCCAGGAAAGGGGAGGCGCGCTGGGTGCCACAGGAGTGCAGCCCTGGATGGCTTCAGTGCCTCACGCTGCGCTGGAATGGATGCAGCCAGGAAAGGAATTCCTCATCCCCAGGCAGAAATTGGGCTCTATCCAACCTCTTGACACACATCCCAACCCCGCAGCAAATCACACTGGGAAATGGCCTGCAGGAAAGGCAGCAGGTTACCCACCAGATGCTGGGGCTTTGCTTCAAATTTGTGGTTTTAAAATCCTCCACTGGAGCTCACATTACCGATTTAAAGTCTTTGGGTGACAGCTCTCTCACCCCAATCCTTTTATCAGTATTTGGACACTGTTTTTATTGTTTTGTTGTTTAGGTTTTTTTTATTTGCTCTTTGCTATCCCAAACCCACTAATTTCAAAACTAGAGGTGGAGGAAAGCACCCTTCTGCCTCTGGCACAAGGAACAGAGATGATAACTGCTATGTGTAGCCAGGCACATCAAGGCATTATGATGGCAACATAGAGTTAGTTTGACTAAAAAATATCCTCTGTGACAAACTGCACAATAGAACAAAACAAAACAAAACAAATATTTATAAAAAGTCGCTACTGAGGCGGGCACGACACAGTATTACCTCAGGAATAGATTCCAAGCAGAAGGTTCTTTATTCAAATTTCAGAGACATTTTATAGACTTTGCTATGTTTATCATTCATGTCACTCAACTACTGGCTGTTCAACTACTACAATAGATGCATTGGCTATCATTTAGCTACAATACACTATTCTTAGTTACCAGTAACATAAGCATCCTAAGCATTCTAAGCATTTAGAAAACACCAGCTGCAGCTCTGCTGTTTTGGTTTCTTGCTTCTGTTGCCACTAAGTTTCTCACAGGTACAAACGAATTGTGCTAAGATCAATGTTGGAGCCAGACAGGCTTGCTGACCTGCTGTTAATTCCCACAATAAACTGTTTAGGCTTCCCTGGTTTTCACTTTGAACTTCTTTCTTGCAAACTTAGATTAACATGTAAATATGCATATAATTGGCCATTATAGGCAAAAATTATCCTGTCACCATGGAAAACAGGCAGGTTTTCTCTTTGATACTTTTTAGGTATGGGGTCTGATTCTCATTCATGCTGCATTCTTCATGTTGTGCCAGCAAAATAATCTTACTTTTAGGCGTTTTTTGCTTTACTGAATGTGTAAAAAGGCTTTTGTACAGATGAGGATTGAGAATGAACTGTTGTTTTGTGAATTAGAATTATACTTCATCTGAACTACAAGAGATAGAAAAAAGAGCTCAAATATCAGAGAAATACCACATTAAAATACAAAACTCATGAATTTTAACATGTATTACTGACATGTTTATTGATTATCAATAGTTGTCAATTTATGTTTTCCCCTCCATGACCTAAATGTTTTGTTTTTACAAGACAAAAGGGGATTTCCTCACAACAAAGTGAGTTGCTGTAAAAGAATTAGATGAAAGACAACTAAACCACCCCAAACCCTGCAACTCTCATATTCACATGGAGCAGATTTTGTGCTAGATGTCCTGCTTGGGAGCTGCGAAAATCATCCTAAGAATCTATTTTCCTCCTGTTGTTATGTGCACATAATTTTCATTACTTATAAGGGTTGTAACAATAAGAAAATACCCTTTAAAAACACAGAGAATGTTGTTCTATTTTTGTTCATTCAGTGGCTTAATTGTATTCTTCATTCGGCGATTGGGTTTTTTGTGGCAATAGAGATTTTACAGTAAGACAAAGAGAGCTTTCTCTCTGCTTTCACATCAAAGGAAAAAAAAGTGTTGTGAAATACTTTTTGAAAAGCATTTAAATCACCTGAGCTGATATTTTCAAATTAATCCAGTTATCTGAGTTGATAGAATGTTTAATATGACACTGTGGATATGGCCCTGGATTTAAATTAATAAGTTACAATAAGACATTTAATATCAACCTTTTCACAGTAATTACCGTGATTTTTTCTTCTGAGACATTTCTGGTCTTAGTCCTGACAGCTCAAACAGTAGTAACTATTGGGAGGGAGATCACTCCTTCAGCTGGGGAAGTCCTGCCCTTTGCTGTTTCAATCTGTTACCTGCCCATGATCAATTTTCTTAAATCCTTTCCTCCAGCACAAGAAGACTGGATCAGGTACTTGTACACATACATGTGTTCATCCACTCTGGTTAAGACCTCATTAATATTTTAAGATTAAAAATTCCATGTTTTAACAAATTCCTCAGGATTTATTCTTATTTTCCTTCATTTCCTGTGGTGTCTCATCCCTCCATGATATGAGACAAAAAGGGCCTGGTGACATCAGTCACTGCCTGTCCCTAATGTGGTCCCCCTCAGACAACAGCAGGACTGGGGAGCAGAACGTGCTGGATGCCACACTCCAGTTTTCTCACGCACATGTTTGGATTTTGAATTTCCAGGGTGCCTGTGTTAAAATCAGGAAGAGATGAAAGAGATTGTCCCACAGAGACTCATGGGGCTTTTGCTTTATTTATAGAGCATCCAAACCCAGAATATTAAATACTGCTGAGACACAAGCCTGGGCACAATGAAACAGATTTTGGGATATGCTCCTCTCCATCACACCAGGAAAAGCTGTCAAAATACAATCGAGCTTTCAGTCTAAACACTACCAGCACTATCAGATCCAGCCTCAGAGAGAAACCATAAAACAGCCTACATTTCAGTAGAGGATCTTAACACTCTCCCAAAGAGCTCCTCTCTGTCAGGAACCCATTCAGCCACGCTTGGTTTCAGGCTCGAACCAAAACCTCAGCACCAAAGTCTCACTCCACAACCACCACTTCACAAGGCTCTCTCTCACATCAGTGACAGCTGCTGGAGAGTCAGGAGAAAAAGAGCAGAGAATAACCACTCGGCAAGCTCCCTGTCTGAAAGTACCAAAATTTTTCCATTGAAGCCTGGATTTGCCCATTTCTTTCTATACTGACAGCTCCCATACCACAGTACCTATCCCAGGAAGTGTAGGCATGCTTACACAGCCTCTGGGACCAGGGAACAACAGCGGACACATGGGAATTGCTGTTCCTGGCCAGAGAGACTGAGCTGGAGATCTTTTCATGGCCATATCGCACCACTGACTCATAGCTGTCATCCAACACATGAACAGCCAGGCCCTGTTCTTCCAGTCACACTTGCTGAGCTCCCTGCTTAAGACCAGAACAGCTGGATTTGGTAATTTGGTCCCACATGTCCCTTATGGCTTATAGTGCTGTGGGGAGACACTGCCAGTGAAGTCACTGCTCCTTTTAAGTGCTAGGACAGTCATCCACTAAAGTATGGGCTACAAATATATATTTTGGGGTGTGTATAAATATATATATGTGTGTATATATATATTTATATACACTTCCCCATCCCTGGACATGTCTAAGGCCACCTTGAGCAGCCTGGTCTAGTGGAAGGTGTCCCCGCCCATGACAGGGGTGCTGGAACTGGATGATGTTTAAGGTCACTTCCAACCCAAGCCATTCTGCGATTCTCTGTGCACACGTGAAGATTCTCTACAGATCTCCAGCCTCTATAGGAAGTTCTGGTATACAGAGGTCATTGAAATAAACTATATGGCCTTCATAAAGATCAGGCTGCTCCAGAAGTTGCTCCTGCCAAGGCAGATTTGGAGAAAAGCAGTGCAGTATCACTATACCACCTTTTTCCTGACAACAGCCTGGAGGTAAAAGAACTTTTTTTATTTCCTTTTCCAGCCTCCCATTCCTCTTTAGGCCTAGCAAATGCTCTCGGACAGCCTGGACTGAGTTTATAATTTCTCCCAGGTACGTTATTTCACAGACTCAAGCCTTTGTTCTCCATGCCCCCAGACTGACTGTGAGAGCTGCCATAGCCCCCAGCTCCTTCTGCACCTGAAAAGATGTCCCTGAAGGACGTCAAATGTTTATGAAAACTGAAGCAGGAATTGTAGTCAAAAGCCAAAGTTTGAGGAAAAGAGACAAGAGGTGATAACATATAAGCAGAACAGAAAGAGAGACAATGCTGCATAATTCCCTTCTGCTACTACTTTTTTCAAGGTCTCAAAATTCAAGATTTTTGCCATTTTTAAGAAAAATGACCTTCAGGAAGAAAAATTTATGTCTTAGGAGGCACATAGTTATAAAGGTGAATAAATTAGGAAACACTCAGCAGTTCTACCTGGATTCAGGAACAGCTCTGTGCATAACCCACTGCTGCTTTACACAAAGCTCTATTTGCCACTCTCATCTCCCCACCAAAAAAACAGGCAGTAGTCCTGCTGGGGGTCTATCCATAGCTTTCCCCACCCCTTGCTGATTGATTTAACAAGACTCTGGGAAGAGCAAACTACATATAATCCCTCCCTCCAGCACAGTCCTCTTTACCTTCTGCTCAACTGCAGCTACTTGGGATTTTTACATTTTTACAGATTACAGCCCATTTTTACAGATGGGCTCTGTCTGGTTTCTTTTTATTTACTGTTTTGCTTGTATCTCTGAGTTTTGAAATACTTTTTGTTATTTTTTCCATCCCCATTTTTCACTTCATTTTTCACACTGCTTCTTCTGTTTGGTAACACCCTCTCACCATGGGTTTTGTGTTAGTAGTCCCTGCCTGCTCTCTGTCCGGCAGGGCCTCTCCTGATGAGAGACTTCCAACAAAGAAGTGGTGTCTGAGTTCTTCAAAACAAAACCACAGTCACCTTCTCTGCAGCATCAGGGACTGATGGGTGGTGTTTGGACAACTCTAAAAGGATATTTCTAACCAGATGGGAAGGCTAATTTATCCCCATGAAAACTGGGTGTTGCTTGGTAAGTAGGAATAATACATTGGCTGGCTCTCTGTGTTTTACAGCCCTTAAAAATAATTCTAGTAGTATTAAGTAAACTCCCTCAGAAACAAATTGAGGGCAGGGGCTTTGCCCTTTCACACTGTTCCTGAGGCAGAGGAGAGCCTGACCAGGGCTTGACTAATGGGGAAAAACCCAGTCTCTGCTCCACTTTTGTGGGCACCTGTGAAGCTGTTGTGAAGTCCTTGGTGGGGAACTGGACTTCAGTGCAGCACACCTTGGGCTGGGGAGAGCTGGTTCTGTGCTGAGTAAGCTCCACTGCTCCCTATGAGTGCCTTGCAAGGCAAAGTGAACTCAAAAGGCTGTTGAAACGGGCAGGGAAAACTGTGTGATTTTTTTTTTTCTTCTTTTTTTTTCTTTTTTCTGTATTTTAATCTTTCCACCAAGCCTAAAAAAATCTGAATTTTTAAAATTTTTTTTTGTTAGTTCCAATTTGAAAGAACCCAATTTTAAAAACATGCAATCCTGGGAGCAGAGAATGGATTTTGGCGTTCTCAACATTGCTATAAATAGTACCTCAGCAACCAGGATGACTTGTACAACAGCTTTAGCCAGATTGCAGATCTGAAGGAAATTCAGATAATATTTAGCATGGAGAAAGGATTGTTATATTCATTGTTATGGAAAGGAAGGTCCCCAGTTATTTTTAAAATTATCTATTGTTATAAAAAGTTTATTTTATGACATTAGTAATCTCCGGTTTTGAGGTGTTACCAGTAATGACTTCAGCACATGCTGACAAATGGTTAGCAAAATTTCCAATTAGATGCAGAAAGCACCTTATTAAAACCTGAAGGTTTACAGCACTGCTTCTTACTCAACCCCTGAGCCTGAGAAAGCACTTGGGAAAACTGTAGTCAGTGTGAGGAAAGCAAAGATAATGTGTGAATTGCCTGCAAGGAGGGCAAGAGTCAGGGCTGATGTTCAGGGATGTTATAGGCAATTTTTTGAGAGCTGTAGATTCTTGCTTTCCTATACTTTACACTTGTGTAGTTCATTTTATGTTTCTGATCCCCAAAAGCAGGATGTAGAGAACTGCTCATTTCCTAAAAGCTTCTTGAAATTCTGTTGCAGGTGACAGGAACTGGTGCTGTGCTTAAAACTCTTCTATCTACCCATCAAGTACTAATTAGGTGCCTTTTACAAAAACACCCAAACAGGTCACTTTCTTTAATGCCTTGCATGGCCAGGCTTTCACCAGTGGAACCTGCTGAGTCGTTTGATCTGATTTGGAGCATCCTCCCTTGCTGCTGTGACCTTGCCTGGGCTGCACACCCGATGATGCTTTGCCTCTCAGCCTGGCCTCATCTGCAGCCCTGCGCTTGGGGCACCCTCTGTAAAGGACGGCATGAGCTTGAATTTTCCCTGGCTGGAGAAGGGGCTGAATTTTCCTCTCACAGTTTGTGTGACAGCTCAGAACAGCAAGTAGCAGTTTTAAGGAGAAGGAGCTATTGTTCTCTGAAGTGATGGGGCACCAGCTCCCGACTCCAGGCTGTGGGTGCATGGGGAGTTGGATGGGTGTACCCTGGAGAGTGATGGTGCTTGGGATGTTTCCTGTCTTTTGCATTTTTACTAGCTGTCTTACATAGCCAGCTGTGAAAAACACCTTCTAACTTGCAGGGCTGTGCTGGTGTGAATTTGGGGATTTTGGTAGGCTTGTATTTTCCACATTGTGTTATAGGAGATTTGCACCTACCATGCTGTCAAACCTTTAATCCAGACTGAAGGAGGTTAAATAAATCCTCCCTTAGCAAGGAAAGGACAGGCGAGATACCTCTTGGGATACAGAGATGTGTGTGCAGTATGCCCTCCCCATCCCTTCTTAAGGATATAAGTGGTGTGCATGTGCTTTATACGAGTATTGAGGAGCAAAGTTTGGATTTGTGGTATTTCTCCTTCAATCCTGGAGCTGGCAAGGTGAGTCCTCCCCACCACTGGCTAGCCCTGACCCTCTAATTCCTTACCCTGAAAAGAGATTTTTCTCACGCAAACCAGCAGCAAGGTGGGTTAGGGTTTTTTGTTGCTCTTGTGCCCTAAATGAGCACTGGGCCAGGGCACAGCATGGATGTGTGGACATCTCCCTCATGGGGCTGGGACAGCTGAGGGCATCACCTCCATGCAGGATGTGGCACAAGCCCCTTCCCCTGTGGTTAACACAAAGAGCTCTGGTTTCTGCAACTTTTCCTTGGAGCCAGTGCACTGACATTTTCCCCTCTCCCTTTAAGGAAAAAAAAATCTAGCATTTAAACATTTGCTTTGGTAAAAGATGAAATGGAAAAGTAGGTCGGATTTGAAGGATCTCAGCCCTGACAGTGTCCCTTCTAGAGCTCCAGACCCAGGTTTTTGGAGAGAGACTGAATATGACTGCAGCAGTGCTTCTCACGCTCATCTGTGCTCTTCATGTTCCTGTGTATAAAATCACCCTCAAAATGCCCTGGACAATTATATCCCCATGATTTTAACAGATGAATTTGGTTGCCAGTGATAATTTATGAAATGAAGCTACCCCTGTTCAGCTTCTTTGAAACTTAGCTGGGTTTTACCATGAAGCAATGTTATTTTTCTTTGTTTTTAAATAGTCTAAGCCAAATTCGCTGGAACCTCGTTACAGAATGCTTTTGATTAAAGCCAAACAATGTGCTCTGGAAGCCAGGATCAAAAATGACAAGACTGGATGGCATTGAAGGACTGGAAAGAAAAAGGAAAATGACTGATTCATTTTAAAAATCAAATCAGGATCACTTTTTGTACATGGAACAAAGGTTGCAGCCAAGTCAGGGAAACCTTTTGGACTAGGGAAAACTTGGCTTTCAATAATATGATTTTTAATTTCATTTCACAGGCGTATAACTGAAATCCAAAATGAAACACTAAAGATTATTTCTGCATCTATTCTTCAGGAGAGAAATAATTGCAAGCCTTGTGTGAGATCTAGAAGTCTTACTAAGATAGTTTGACTTGTAGACATGATAGTGCAGCCAAACAGCTGACTGCTCTTGCCTTAATCACTGAACCTTTAGAAAGTACTCCATAATTATTTTCATGCCATAGTCTGAAAATAACCCTGATTAAAGAAATTGTGCATGTTGCTAGAAAAACAAATGCTGATTCAACAAAGCTCCTCTCAAAAATACTTCTGTACCTTTAGCTTAATAATAAGTAATAGCCTCATTGCTCTGCTGATTTGAATCCTGAAGACTTTTTATTGTCTGGCAACACACTGAGAAGTGCATTTTTTCCAAGCTACTTTGCTCTAAAACAAGCATGTGGGTTTCTGCATGCGGACTTTATTCAGCTTCTGAGGATGGAATATTCTGCAGTCCTGTGGCATTTCAAGTTATTTACCTTAACATACAGTGACGGGGAATTGATATCCATGCTTGGCCCTATCATCTGCACACAGGGAAAACTGAGAAATGAGATTCCCTGGGAAATTAGGTTTATTAAGGATTATTTATAGCCAAGGGTGTACACCTAGGATTTGAAAATTAAGGGGCGGGGGAAAGCTTATGGGTGTTGGAAAATGTGGTACAGCACCTGGCTGGGACCTAAGAATCTGGTCCCTCCCATGGATCACCATATGTGATTCCTGGCCACATGGAAGGCAATTCTTCACTATCCCAAGGCCTCATATTTTGTTGCTCTGCTATTGATAAATTTTAGAGTGAACACACCAAAAAAGTGAAGCCAAACCATGAAATGACTGGCAATTGGCTTTGGGATGGGTGAGTGAATTCTCCTGTGCCAGGAAAAGGTGAAAAGCTCCCTGGAGCAGAATACAGCCCCAGGGGAAAATATTGAAACCTAATCAAAATGACTGGGAGATTTAAAAACAACAAAAAGATCTGAGAGATGGCACCCAGCTTTCCTTTCTAGGAGATAATGTATTGCAAACAAATTTGATGGAGACCCCGAGAGGATGAAGTGACCCTCGACAGTGTGGATCTCAAGAAGAGTGACAGGTAGAGTGAGACTGAGGCCTGGCTGGAGCTGGGAAATCTGGTGTGCTAAGCACCATATGGTCTTCCTAGCGCATGTGCGAGACCTCATTTCCACACCCAATTGCCAACAAAAAAATTGCATTGGTGCTATGACCAGTTGCCTTAGACGCGTTTCAGACTGGGTGACCCCATCATCTGGCCCTTGCTGATGCAGCTTGGATGACCCATGGGCCTTAGGCTTTGTGCTCTGCCACATGCAAGGAGAGATAGTTTTTCTACTCTTTACCCTTTGTGCACACACCTGTGTGCAGATGCACCTGGCCTACATTTAATGTCCAGCCTAGGAGAACAAGAGATCAACCCTTACCCTTTCCACATTGGCAGGTGGAAGTAAGATTTAAATCACAGACATCCCAAGGAAAAACAAAGCCCCAGTGTCCTTTGCAGCCCCTCACGGCTGGCATGGCTCTTACTGCTGTAGCCCTGGGCAGGGGCAGGAGCACTACCATCCCTTAAGTTAGTGTTCCCACCTTGCAGTGGCTATTTCTTCATTCCCACAGGGAAAATTTGATCCAGAGCCATGTGCTGAGGAGTGGTGCTGGCACAGTCACGCTTCCATGGATCTGCTGCTTTCCAGCACAGTGTGGTCTGCAGTCCATGGGTGTGCAGCAGAAGCCTGAATTCACTTGGTCTGGTGCTTAGACAACACTGTAGGAAATTATTTATGAGAACACAAGTTCAGGCAGGCTGGGAGAAGTCCAACACACATCTTCTGCCAAAGCCCATTGAGAAAACCTTTCCAAGGTAGAAATGAGGGGTAGGCACATACTGATGATTTTCCTACTGATACATAATATCTAAGAGATGCAGTTCTCACACTTGCCTTTAATAACGTAGGGAAGGTTCCTACCTCAGACCCAAATGAAAAATCAAGGCATGTGCTTCCTAGGAACAGGAAAGAAATCACTGCCTGTAGCTGGACAAAAAGCTAATTCTGAAATTAAGACTTTCGTTTTTGAACTTGCTCTATTAGGATTTGGGCAAATTAAGTTTACTTTTTTGAAGAGCACTAAAGCTCCACTAGTGTCCTGTGGAGAACTTTAGCCCCCAGCAGTGATGTAGGACTGGCATGGCTGCTTCCCCTTACAGCACTACTGGACCCTTTCCAAGGAAAGGAAAGGGCAGGAGCCTCCTGTGTAGGAGACTCTGTCCCTATGAAATACCCTGACTCTTTCCAGCCTATTTTTCTTTCAGCATGGAGATTTGTAACTGCACCTCTCTGGCTTTTATTGATTCATGCATGTCAAGCCCAGCCATCCAGATGTGAGAAGAGTGACTATAATGTAGTGTCCTGGGGTACAGCTTCTTGCTGTATCACCAGTAATCGCAGACATACCATGTCTGCTAACCTGAACATGCATTTGGGAGTGTGTATTATTATGTAGGATCAAAAAAGTGTAGAGCTTTAATGTAATTTTCAGAGCAAGGTTTGTACCAGGACACTCAAGAACTAGGATGGAGATGCTCTTACTTCTGAGCTGACTGGGATAGTATTTAGAGAGAGCAGAATTGAAAGCCAGAGACACTCTGCCATATCCAAGAACAAATGCTAATAGCCATCTGGAAGAGTTAATAATGGCAAGAAGAGGCATTGAACACTGGCTATGAATCCAGGTTCCTGCCATGGTTCTGCAAGGATTTCCAGCCCATGGGGGAGGTGAGGTGGGGATGGCCAAGCACTGAGGAGCGCCAAGATGAAACATGAGTGGGATGGTGGAGAGGGAATGAGAAAACCTCCCCCAAAACAGCATGAGGGGGCTCCTGTATCTGCTGAAAACCCAAGTGTGCTGACCTAGAGAACAGTGGGGAAACCATCACATTTGCAACCCCCTAGTAGTAAAGGTTTTAGGAATATTTGCTTTTGTTTTCCTTTCTTTGACAATTTTTGAAAACTGAAGTTCAAGTGCTACTAAAATCTCAGGCTTATAATTGGAAGTAATTAATAAAGGGTTAGTAAATTAGGCTTCCAGTTCTCTGCGGCAGTCAATGGAGATGGGGCATATGTTTTTTCCAGAATACACTACTGAAAAGCAAGGAAAAATTTTTCTCTACATCTTCCCCAGTCTATTGCTAAGTTATGCCTTTACTAAATGTTTCAGCATTTTTTTTTTAATCTCTCAGGAGGTTTTTGAACTGCTTCAGTATATCCACAGCTGTAAGTCTCTCCATGAAAGAAACCTATTAAAGGAAACAGCACATGAGAGTCACAGTAAACAGTCAGTGATGAAACTTCTCACAGCCAAGGGCTTTGTTGGTGGGAATACCAAACACCAGAGCTGGAAATCTCTGCAGGAGGGAGAATGGTTACCCTGCTGCTCTTGGGGACTAGACCAATTTGGACTCAATGATCCTTGTGGATCCCCTTCCAACATGGGATATTCCATGATAATTTCTTCTTCAGGCATGAGAACTGAAGGCAAGTGCCTTGCAATGACCTGGCCCTGCATCTCTGTACCACTGGGAGAAATTCTGGCTGAAAGTCAGATGGATGATTGTGTGTACCTGCCAGCTTGTGCCTCTTGGCAGATTTATGGCTGCTCTGTCCTTCTGCCTCTGTTAGGAAACTCTGCCTTCCACAGCACTGGGCCACCAGCAGGTAACTCCTAGAATTGCTGAGAAGTGTTTTGTATTCCCTAGAGGATGTTATAGAAATAAATTAAAGCATACTTGATAATATTTTGTAAGGAAAATTTTCCTTTCCTGTTTTTTCTCCTAGGGTAGAAAGAAAAGAGCACAGAAAATACAAGAATTTTTAATTGAAGAAAATTAAACGTAATTCTGACCGGAAAGCTGGTTTTGATATGGTTAAAAAAAAAAAGATTATTTAAGTTTTTAAAAAACTGGACCCAGTCCCACTGCTACCAGACTTCAGCTGAGTTTGTTCTAGATCTGTGATTTTGACACAAAATCGGCTGCTTCAAGTTCCAGTGAAAACTTCATAAATTCATCTACTTCCTCCTCCCCCCATCCCCTCCCCCTATCTTGTTTACTCCAAGGATACATTTAGCTTATTGTTTGGGGGTTTTATAATAGACATTTAGTTTAAGCAAAACTAATTGACTTATTAAACTTTTGCAGATGGATGATTGCTTACACAGAGTAAAAGCTTCAGGTATTTTTCAGGCAGATCTCTGACCTACTTATGGCCAAAATCCTATTTGAGCACCGGTGTCCTTCTGGTGGCACAACCGGTTGTCAGGGTGCCAAGTGAAGTTGAATATGCAAATGTTGGCAGACTCGGGGTCTCAATCTAAAGGCTGTTGTGCACTTAAACGGGGCGATGGATTTGTGTCCTGAGCCTTTACTGGGGCAGGAACCTGCTCCATCGCAAAATCCTCACAGCGCCGTTTTAATGTCGCAAGGAGCTGGAAACACTGTCAGTGAGCGTGGATGGACACAGGGAAGCTCCGCTCCAACCGGGCTGTGCCACCCGGGATGCATTAGAATTGTTAAGGCTCTGCTGGGAAACGAGGCCAGGACAACAGCAAGACCGAAAACGCTGTTCTGCTGTCAAGGAAATGCTCGAAAAGCAGGATGGAGCGAGGGCTGAGAGCGAGTTCCTCCCGGGAGGCGGAGAGGGGACGTAAAGCACGGCGCAGCGGGTGCCATCCCCTGAAATAATAATAGTTTCTGTGCGCGCGGTGAGGAGGCAGTTTTATTTCTTTCCCTTTTTTTTTTTTTTTTAAATTTTATTTTATTTTTCCCGATGTCTTCCTTCTCCTTCTTGCCAGAAATAAAATTTTTAAAAAGAAAGAAAAAAAGAATACTAATTACCGAAAGATTAGCACCGCTATAAAAAGTGCCGGAACGGCGGCTGGGGCGGCTCGGCGGGGGCAGCAGGTGGGGGCCGGGGC
>WEIT01014774.1:0-73245 GCA_013389985.1 Dryoscopus gambensis | reverse complement strand
CGGAGCGGGCGCGGTGCTGACCCCTCTCTCTGCCCGCAGCTCGCCTCCGCGGGCACTTTCCGAGTGGTGAAGGAGCCGCTGGCCTTCCTCAGGGTGCTCGAGTGGGTGAGTCCCGGGCTGCGGGGGGTGGCGGACGGGGGGGCTGTCGCCAAAGTGCGCGCCCAGCAGAACAGGTGGGAGCTGGGTCGGGCTGAGGGATAGGGACACGGGGGCTGGGGGCAGGAACGCGGGGCCTGGGACTCGCGTCCTGCAGCGCTGTGGCCGGCGGGGCGGGCTGGGGGCTGGGTTTGTGGGTGCCCCCCCGCATCCTTGTGCTGGCTGTGAACGAATTTAAAAACCAAAAAACAACACCGAGGAAAAGAAAATCCTCATTATGCATTTAGCAAACTTGTCTCTTGGCCGAGCGGAGAAGGAGGCAGATAATTGGTGTGCGGAGCAATGTCACTGTGTGTTGCTCTGATGCTCATTCGTAGTGAAGTCTGCGGGTCAAATGACATCCATCGCCAGTAGGTCTACGGGAGCAGAGAGCCTCTCTGAACGGAAAGTTCAGAACATGTCATGGAGGATTAATCACATTCCCCTAACGCCGACTGGCCGGGGAATTATGTAAGGCGTGTATTCCGGGGGGTGCGTCCCTGTGCGGGTGTGTTTATCTACATTGTTGGCACCTGCGAAGCACAGCCCGGACTGAGGTGCCTGTGAGGGGGTGTTTTGGTGTGCTGGGGGCAGCTGCTCGCCCCAGACTCTGTCCAGGCTCACCAGAAGCTGCTCCTCTTCCCTGCCGGGCACCTTGAAGCATCAGGTCCTATGGAGTTGGGTGATGGTGATGTAGTGGTGCCATGGCGTGGGATGAGGGGCCCCACGGTGGGGCCATCAGCATGTGGTAGTGGACGGACAAGGTCCCTTGTGTTCTTTGCCCAGACCTCTACAAACCCACCGGGCACTGCTGCTCCTGGCTCAAGGAGAAGTCAGGACATCCAGGGACTGAGCCCCAGGTGCTGGTCTCAGGGCGCTTCAGCCACTCTGCAGCGCTCACTGCGAGGCAGAAGAATGGGGAGCAGAGCTGTTCCTATGGCAAATAGCCGCTGGGAGTGTGGTCTTTTGGCTGTCTGCCTGATGAGACTGCATCTGATGGAGCTTGGGAAGCAAGCTCTTCTAGGAAGGACTCTGGGCTGATGGGCATGGGCTGTGCCGTCGAGAAGATTGTTCCCACCCCAGTCAGTGTGGTAGCATCCTGGGGACAGTGAGTGGGAACTCTTCTCTTGGCACTTTCCTGGGTCTGTAACTTCTTCCAGCAGCCAAATATAAAAGCTGCCTTTGTCATGGTTGGAAGCCACAAGTAGAACTCTTCTGGCTGCTACAAGTGCACATTGCCTCTGTGTGTACACACATATGCACACGTGGCTGTGTGCAAACAGAACTCTTTTGGCACGGCAAAGGTGGGCCAGGCCTTGGCCATAAGGGAATGTGGGAGAAGGGTGCAGAGTGTGTTAACATTTAAGATGATCTGAGAAATTACTTTCTCTCTATTTGACATGTATGTGTAAGTAGAACTAAGCACAATTTAGTTTATGATATTTCAGAATGTGGAAGACCTTATTTTTTTATATACTTAGAAGGCTTTTGGGGTTGCTGGAATTCCATCTCTATTCAATTGATCTTATTACACCCATCTTCCTTCTCATCATGTCTCCCAACTGCTGTCCACCTCTCTCTACCATCTCTAGTCTCAACTAATTGTCCATCTCTCCCTCAGACTCCTTTTATCAGCCTAATCATAATTTTAAATGTTAAAAGAAGACCAAATGCTCCAGTCAATTCTGTGTCTGCTTCTTGTCCCCCTGGCAGCCTCACAGACCTTGTTGCACTTGATCAAAACAGTCAAATTACACTCCTTAACACCTCCCACTTGAGTCCTAGATTGCATCTGCAAGGAAATAAAGTTCATAGCCCAGCCAGTGACGCAGTGATTCTGGGTGTTGGGTGGCTCTCGTGCCTGGGGGGAGGTTCTGTGGTGTTGCAGCACAGATGGCAGAGCTGTGGGGGTTCCTCAGAAAGACTGGTAGGGTGGAGGTGGTGCAGGCTGAAAATGTCCTGAAATTGTCCATGCAGTCCAGCCTTGAATTTGCACTCTGTCGTTTGGATGGTTTGGGTTGGCTCACGGTGACTCTGGGGTGAGCATGTCTTTATTCATAAACCTCTGCTGCTGAAATTTGTGTGTTTGTGGGTGCACACATCTGCGGGTCTGGAGGCAACTGAAGCAGCTGTATGTTTCTCAGGTGTGAAACTGTAACTGCTGCAGAATTAATCTTTAGGTGCAGATTCCAGTTTACCTGTATTCTGGCTCAGACATGGATCTCTGTCTGGAGGAGCAGGGACCTTATCTGACCTTCTTCAATTTCCTCCTTTGATGGTCACCTAACACCCAGAGAGAAGCTGCTGAGATAAGGCTGATTCTTCTGAATATTCATAGCACTGTAATATGTTTTCATTTGTATTTCCCATGTACATTGTAATCATATTTTCAGACAACAAATTGCATTTAGAAGCCATTAAGAGACAACATTGGCGCAGGCCCCGGGAAAGGTTAAGAGGAAGAAAAGAAACCAAGAAATCGACTTGTAGCAATTATGCAAGGGTTGCATTTTTTAACTCTACCTTGGCAATAAAACATGTAGATCACAAATCTGAGCTTGGAAAAATGCACACAGCTGTGCTGGGTCAGGCCTGGGTGTTTCCAGCTTTGAGTCAACTCATGGCATGTGCTGGGGGCAGGGAAGAGCTGTTTAAAAGCTGTGTTTGTTCTTGCTCCTCTTTAGTTCCTTGCTGTTACTGCACAGATCTTTGCATGGGAAGAATGTTCTTCTGAAACTTATTTCTCAGATAATCCACTGTGGCACTACAACCAGGAGCAGTGTCACAAACACTCCCACAACTTCACTTGAAAAATAACTCTCTTATACATTCACCTGACAATAATGAATAAGGAATGAAAGTGAAGAAATACATTCATTTGTCTCCCTGGATTAATTTCAGTCCTGTGACTCTCTGGTTGTGTTTAGACTGCTTTTATTGGGGTCTGCAAACAGTGAGCAAGACAAGCAAGTTTGTCACTTTTGGTCTGTTTGTTTTGCAGTTGCTGTCTCTCTGGAGCCCTAGAAGAGGAAATTAAATGAAAAGCAAGGCTCTCCCCATGTAGTGTGATGGGTATAGGAACTACCTGCTGTGCTCAGGCTGTTACTGGCAAAAATATTTTTGTAAGAATGCAAACTTTGTATCCCTAGGCTGCAGGAGGGGTGGGGAGGGGTTAATTACGTTTTGAATTGCCACAAACAACTTTCCTTCTGCAAACCCGAAGCAACCTGATGCTTGTCCAGTTTTGTGTAAGGTAACAGGAGCTGCAGTGCTGTCCCTGTATCTTTCCCTGTATTCCTCCATGAATAGCAGGGATGCAGAAACTCCACTGTTGTGCCAGTTGGGAGATGCTGTGATTGCCTTGATGGTAATCTGTAGGTTGGTGTTTTAAAGTACCTTGCACTGAGCTCCCATCTCCACCAACTTGCCGCTCTGTCTGGGCTGGTACGGGGAGGGGGGGACTTTTGGCACAAAGGCCACAGTGTAGCTCTGTCTAAGCCAGTGCAGCTTTTGTCAGGGCACGTGTGAATCGTTTATGTTGCAGGACAAATCTTGTGGACACTGTGGCTTTTCTTGATAGGACAACTTGGAAGTGAATGTCGGGATGTTCAGTGGACTCACATGTGTCTGAGGAGTTGTTTTAATTCTTGCCTTTATGCAAAAAACCAAAACCAAAAACAAACAAAAAAAACATTCCAGACCTTGCATGACTAGCTTTAATCACTGCTCATGAGCATATTCATGGGATGTACCAAAGAGTTCCAAAACATTGCAGGGCGTTTGGACAACAAATCTTTGGGGGAAATTGGATGAAGATGGTTTGAAAAATCTCTGTATGGTGTACATGGACCAAGCTAACCTTGCTTTGCTTCCTTGCCTTCACACTGTGATCACTTGACTGGTGAGCCAGGAAAAAGGCCAGGAAAAACTGTTGCCTGCCTGGCAGAGTCAAGCTTGCTGTGGTGGTATAGATTCTGAAAGGATTAGCACCTCTTGCCTTGTACACAGATGTGTGTTCAGAAGGCAAAGGAAATCTGAATCTTGAAAGAGTGATAGTAAGTCTTGTCGTTTGTCTTAGTGCTAATTGCTCATCTGGCCGTGGAGGGCTTTTGTTGGATTATATTTGCATGCGTATGAATGGACATTAGTAGCTGCATGCTTTCAAGTGTGCCCCAGAAAAGCCTAGATATCTTGAGGTGCTGAAAATAAATGGGAAAGAAATAAGAAGGTAATGCTTGCGTGAAGCATGTGTGATTAGTAGTTTGCTCTGTAGTAGTTTGCTCTGTCTATTGTACTATGGGCCTGAGATGTTTTATAGTTGCTTGAGACTCTTCATCAATTTGCATATGTTTGTTTGGTTTTTGATTAGCTGGAAGGCTGCTGGCTACTCTGGTATGGGCAGAGACTTAGTTGATGGAGCAGGATTAGCTTGGTGAAGCTTAATGCTCTTCATGGATGCAGGGTGGAAGAGTTGAGTGTTTGATCTTCTCTACCTTCATATTGAAAGAATGCCTTAAAAAAAGTACCATTTCTACTGTCTGGTGATGTTGCTTATGCAATGCCAGGATCAAATGCTGCATTTGTGCTGGGCCCATCCATCTTGATGTGTAAGAAGCACAAACACATGTTAAAAATATATTGTCAAGTCTTTTGATGTCTGCCTGGGGATGTAGGTACTTAGCTGTTCTTGTAAACTGGGTCCCAGTTGCTACCTCAAAGGTCTTGTATGTGTAGTGTCGGGTCAGTAAAACATGTGCCACTTAATCAAGATATGTAAATCCATTTCTATGGTATTTTAATATTAGAAAGGTAATTACCGTGTAACTAACCCCTTTCTGTAAGCTGTCATTAATTGGATGATTTTTTATAGGCAGCATAGCATAATGCATGCAAAATACACTGCTGCTCTGGGCAGGCAAAAATTGCCACGATGAACCAACGGGGTGTGAGCATTCAAGAGACCTGAGCCTTGGGAATAGGCTTCACTGGTCCTTGGCTTTGGGCCTGCAACTTCTGAGCACTTACTGGGGTAATATGCAGGCAGGGAACTCTGTCAGGCAAGTTATTTTTATTAGGAAGAACCCAGGAAGTGGACTTTGCCATTAGACATCAGGCTCTGTGGTGTGTGACAGGAAGGATCTGAAAAGTTTTTGTAGTCTCACTGAAGGCAGATGTGAAAGCCATATGTCACTCTGCCAGTGGGACTGGTTTAAAGGCATGTGCCTGCATGGTGTTTTACCTTGTGTCTTAAAGTCTCAACTTCTGCAAGTCTCATGATTCTAAAACCTCTGGCTTTAATAAAACATATGATTTTAGATCAAGGTAGCAGAAGAAAGATGGGAACTCTAAAGACTGGAAACGCAGAACATAAGTGAAAGAACAGGAAATCTGTCTTGTGATCCCATGTTTTACGCAGTCTGCAGAGAGCTGTCTGCTTTGCTGTTCACAACCATCGTTATCTGCATGCGTATCTGGTTGGAAACTGAGAACTGTCCTCATGAAAAAGTTGCTGTTAAAATGGTACAAAGGCTGATACAGGGCAAGAGAAAAGGTCAGCAGTGCCTGACCACATTGCAAATAAATGACATCTTTCATCTGGAAAATGCCTACCATTTTCCATTTAGCTCTTCCATGTTGTGATCATGGAAGAGCTGATTTTAAAAGGTCACCTAACAATTCATTTAAATCCTGATGATTCTCAAGCAGCCCAGAGTGTGACCTGGTATAAAATAGTTATGTAGGATTAGCACATATGGTTGAGAGACAGGGCTCCAGGAGCAGGACTTTTTGGAGTTACGTGCTGCTGCTGTAGAAATACCCGAGTGAAACTGGTAAAATCTCATGGTAAGCCATTTCAATGGCTGCTCTTATCTCAGTGTGGCTGTTTGAAGCATTAGGAGTAGAAGATGAGGAAAGAGACTCCTTGATGCTAAATTTGATTAAATATGCAAACCAGGTTTCTATGAAAAGAAGAACAAAAATGATCTGACTTTCAAACTAGCAATAAGATGTGTAGAGACAGAGGGTTCTGCTATTAGACAAACACAGTTAAAGTCTCCTTGACAATTTTTATGAGGGCAATGTTTCAGTCATCACTCCTGTAAATCAGCATCTGCATAATTGGAGCCCCGGGTAAAAGCCCTGCATGTTGACATCTCTGGATTCAGATGTTGCAGTTGGGAGAGGACAGGCTTGGAGGTGCTTCTGGTAGAACCCTTTTTATCATTTGGATGCTCTGGTCCCTGGCTTAACCTGTGTTCATGGCACTGTATATGATCCCAAGGGGCAGGAGATGCTGCTTGGTGAAGTTGTCCACTCTGCTCCAGGGGAGAGGACCTTGTCGTGAGCAGGGAAAGAGGAGAGGCAGAAAGCAGGTAATACTGGACTCGGCGCAGGGCTGGTGGTGGAAGACAAAGCTGCACATCTGCAAGCTCAGCTTTCCCCTTGGGCACTGAATAAAAATGCTTCTGTCTTAGTATGGGCCTGGGGTGCAGTGTGGAAAACAGCACCTAGCTGTCTGTGCAGCCCAGCAGCTGCCAGAGGGGTCTTCATGGATTTTACTCTTGGGGGGAGCTACTGAGTGCTGTTAAGAACATTATAGAAAGGAACATACAGTGTGGAGATGCTGTGTTTAAGGTGTTTGTTCAAAGTGGCATATGTGCTGCAAAGTGTGACATAGTTGCTAAAGTGACAGCTTGCTTGCTTTTTGGCAAAAGCAAAAGAATACTGAATATAGGCAAACTGTAAGCTTTTGCTTTAATTTGCACAGTTTTATCTTCTGACCATTGTAGAGACTTCTCAGATTTGGTTTTGGAAGCAGTATTTTCCCATTCTGAATACTTCACTCAGTTAAAAAAGCTAATAGTGCCTCCCATTCTTAACGAAAACCCTAAATCACATAAAATGATGGGAATTCCAGTTAATATAATTGTAGATACTACTTATGGCATTGAAAGGCTTTGATATATAACATTGATTTAAGTAAGGAAGTATTCTCTAAGAACATTTTATATAAACAAAAATACTAGGTGTTGCCTCATTAGCATCCTAGGGATGCAGGCACAGCCATGAATGCATGCTCCAGATTTTTGGATGGAGTATTTGCATGCATTTGCAAGTGCTCGAACCTAAGCTGGAATGGATGGTGAGGGGAGAACTCCTGTGGGTCAGGCTCAGAGGTTGGTTGTGGTGGGAGGGAACAGAGTCTTGCGTCAAACAGCTTGTGTTCTGCTGTGGTGAAGTATTTTCATAATGCTGCCAGGGGAGAAGGATCAGCAGAGGATTAGACTGGCGTGGCCCCTAAGGAGAGGAGGTTTTCCAGATGAGCAGCCATCTGTGGCATAAAGCAAATGTTATGGACCTCAGTGTTGAGAGCAAAGCAGAAAGGTCTCACAAGATGAATGTCAGCTTTGGCCCTTAAAGCAGTGGGGTAGGTGCATGACCCAGGAAAAAGGCTCAGGAAAGGCTGAAGTAATGTGCTCATTACCCTTTATTGTTTTTCCTTTCCTTTTTTTGTGATATTCTAATGGATAGATAAATGTGTTTCTCTGAGCAAGCTGTTCTGTCTGTGCCTTTTCCAGAATGCCTTAACATCTGGGAGAAGGCTGTGTTAGAGGTAGACCTCGTGGGAGCTGCTGAGCTAATACCGTGGGGAGTGTAAAGTGGTGCAACCTGAGGTTTGGGATAAACATTGTGGGGGAGCTCTGTGGGCTCCAGGTCCTGGATAGGTGCTGGTGCAGATGTTCCAGCCCAGTTTGGCCGGGCCATTGCAAGGGAGAAGTTAGTGAGGATGTTTTCAGTGGTCAGAGACCATGACACAGGGGGCTTTTGCTGGATTGGAGAAGCCTCTTTGATAAGAAGACCCCATACTAGTCACTAAAATGTGCAGGAGGGAAGTAGTGTTAAGGAAGCAGGAGAAAACCTGAAGCAGGAAGATTTCAATGAAGTGTTACACATTTTCAGAGGAGAGGTGTACAGTCCCAGACCTGCTGTCAGAAATAAATCTGATTTGACTCTCTTGCAAAAGTCCCAACTTGTCAACTTGATCTTTATTGTATGAAAAATACCAGAGCCTGCTGTGAACAGCCTGGCTGAATAGTCACCAGAAATACTCAAAATCTGAAGTATTGAGGGTGAAATTCTGCCCAGAAGATTTCAAAATGAAATTCTACCCAACATCAGCAAGACCATTGATACATCAGGAAGTAATTTATAGTAACAGCTCTAGAGTAGGTCTTCGAATTTCAAAGAGAAGTTTATTGTGTTTGTCCTCAGTCTTCCCTTTTCCTGATGTTACTGCTCTGCCCTCCCATGTAATTTCTCAGGTGATGCAAATCCAAAGTATCTTTGGCTTGAAGTGATAAGCCCCATCTCAGATCCTTTGTCACGTGCATGTTGGGTGCTTGTATTTGGGGCCCCATGTTTGACACTACATTTGACAATCTTCATATTAGGTGAAGAGCCTCTGTGGCATCCCAGGTAGTATTAGAGGAAGCAAAGTCTTCCTTGCTAGATTCCCAAAAAACAAGCAGACAATTGGCTTCTTGATTCAGCCTCCCTGAGGTGGGCTACATCTTCTGTGGCTGCCTTAAGCATTCAGATCAAAATACCCCAGGAAGCCAGGAAATATCTTACAGTTATTTAACAAGCAAACTTGAGCCTTGCTTGATCTGTTTGCAGAATAATCTTCTCCCTGGCTGTGTGCTGGAGGTATACTCAAAGCAAAACCGAACAAGACAAGGCCCCCATCTGCGTGAGAGTCTAAAACAACGTAATTGTGTATTGCTGCTCCTCCCCACACAGAGGCCATGTTGCACACAAAACATCACTTCTTTGCATCAGTTTCTTACCCCATTTCAAGCAGCCTTTGTATGGAGGGAAGGGTGTCTTGAAATGGTTGAAATTGGCAAGGTCACACCTCCCTGTTGGGACTGTAAGGGGGAACGATGCTCTTGGGTGTATCTTGTGCCCAGCCCAAGGGGCTTAGGTTTGATACTAGAAGTTGGTTTATAACTGCAGAATATGTATGTAGCAATAATTATCCTTTGAAGCTGAGCAGTTTCTCTTAGTGTTTTTTTAGGGACTGTGCTTGAAAGCCAAAGCAAGCGTGGGATTCCCCCACCCCCAAATCCACCGCAGCCGATAAATCCCGCACAGCTCTCCTGATTGCCATTTCCAAGGGCAGTCAGTGTGCTGGAATGGAATTAGGACCCAGTTTGAAAGGAGATGCCTGTGAAAAAATTAAACAATTGATGCCTTCCTGTTTAATTTTAACATTTTAATTAAATTCTTCGCTGCTGTGTGCCTTTGATCTTGGTGAGCTGATATACATGGTGTGTGCTGTTGTGTCGTAGCAGTGTTTTGTTCTAATCTTTCACGCAGACACAAGGATGCATTTGAGGATGGATAAAAGTGCAAAAGCTGCTGGCTGCGAAGTACTGAGTGCATTGCAAGCTGCCTTTTACAAGTGGTGACCCATGGACATGTGGACAGAGGGATTACTCACAAGTATAGCTCAGCAGAGTTACTCTCTAAACATATTCACTCCCTTTTTTTAATCTTCTGCGAATGGTGCTGCAAGAAGAGTTTCCTTGATGGAATTACTCACTGAGAGGGTTGAGGCCAAGAGTGGAGATTTTATTGTAAAAGAGATTTAATTTCAAGTGGAATAATTAATAAACGTTGATTCTTCAGGCAGAGAGCAGAGGTAATACTGTATGTTGTTGGCTGGGCACATCCATCGATAAATCCCAGCCAGGTGCCCAGTTTGGCAGGCAGCTCGCTTTCCTTGCAGCCAGGCACAGAGCAGCAGGAAAGGTATTAGAGTTTCCTTTGGGTTATAGGCTGGGGCAGGTGACTGAAGATCATGTGGAGTATTTGTCCTTTGCGATCTGGGCCATACCTAAGATGTCAGGGAAGAATCTGTCATTGCTACATCAAAAGGAGCCATTGGTAGAACTGCTTTGGGAAAAGAAATTTCACTTACTTGAGGGAAAATATAATTCTTAATCTCAATTTCCTTTGAAAACTGGCACTCTGGTGAGATCATGAATGGAGGAATATTTGTGACAGAAACTACAATATTTCAGCACAAAATATTTCTGTAAGGAGATATTCTCTACAGAGATGGTTGTATTTTCCTCCTCTGCACACCCCGCTGAGATGCCCCAGGCTCAGTCCTTCTGGAGAAGTCAGTGATGGATCATCCCAAGTGGGACCCTTCTGCCCATTAGAATGATGTAGTCTGGCTGTGGCACCTGATTTCCAGGGCAGGGACAGCGTGAGGAGCCAACCCAAACTCGCTGAATGCACAGCAGTGGTGTTTGCAGGGTTGATTTTGTAAGCCCTCAGCACTGGCACTCAGAAAGAAAAGTCAACATTTTTTGGAGAGATGACAACTCTTGGAAAAAGACAAGTGATTCTAAAATGCAAAAAATTGTTCTGGTTGAAAATTGTTATCTGACGTGTAAGTAGGTCAGCAAGGTGGTGTCGTCTATGCATATATTGTGTGCCCAGCCCTTTTTTTGGCCAACTGTGGAGTTTTTCAGAGGTGTGCAGAAGCAGCACAGTCCACTCAGTGGAGAATCAGCATTCCTAAGCCTCTGTGTTTTGCTGCGTTGGCTCCATGGGCTGCGCGCGGTCCTCCGGCTGCTGTGGCAGCCTGTCACTTGTGGCAGGCAGCTCTGCAGAGAGGGCGCCTGTTCCAGCACAAAATCTGTGCCTGTCCAGATTGTGAGGCCCTGGCAGGCAGCAGGAGCTGGCTCCATGGCGGGCCAACATATGCAGGGGATGCTGGCTTTGCCACGGGGTACGAGCCTCCTGCCACTGCTGTGTGCGGCCTGGCGCTTTCCAGGCAGGAATGATGCCATGAAAATGAGCTCCTTGCCTGTGGTCCTCCACGGCCCAGCGGTGGTCCCCACTGCAGGGACCAAGTACTGTCACTGCTTTTTTTATTCCTTCTCTTTTTTTCATACTCTTCACCATGGCTTTCTCCGCAGAATGCTAGCAACAGGAGAGGGAGATGAGGTTTGGGTCTCATGGCAGAACTGATCCAGCACAGCTTGTGTTGCTGAGGAATCAAACAGAAAAGGTATTTCTGCCATATAGCTCACCATGGCATAGTTCACTCATTTCTAAAAATGGCTTTCCCTCTTCAAATTTTTGTGCTCATTAGTGCTCGCCACCCATGGGTGCAGCGTTTGTTGTTCATGCAGCTGGAGAGGCTCTGAAAGAGCTCATAAATGTTCATCATGCAGCTTAGTCCCCCAAAAGTAGTGACTCAGCAGTGATTAGACATCTCTCATGGGACAAACAGTTCCCAGCTATTCCCAAATTGCATTGAAACCCATGTGTCACTGGGCTGCCAACAGGCAGGGCTTGAGTACCCCACATCTGTATTGCTTCTGCACAGAGAGATTGCTAAGCACGTCCTGGGTGTTAGGACAAGAGTACTCTTGCTTCGTTTAAAAGAGATTTTATTTTTTTTTCTGGGATTTTTACACTCCACCTCATGATGCGCTTTGGGATACATTCAGCTTTCTCTTCTGAATAGGGCTCCAGATGATGGAAATAAATTACCATAAATTAGAATAGATTGCACTCTTCAGCATCTCTACATCTGCCATTATGTTTCTTTAACAGTTCAGTTTAACATTTATACACACTCTGACAGCAGCTACTCATGTGCATGCTATAAATATTGGCTTGCAGAAGACATTAATGGAGTTTAGGTAAACGTTTGATGCTGCTGAGATTCTGTTCCATATGGTGGTAAGCAGAAAAATTAGATTCAACATGTCACATATAGTGCACATGTACAGCTCCCTATGGACTGGCCTCCTGGCATTGCAGCAGCTCACTACCCCACCAAGAAAGCGCAGGTGCCTTTGAAGAGGAAGGTGACATTCTTGCAGTCTATTCTGGTTTTTACCACCTGTGTTGTCCGCAATGTTTAAAGCCAGCATGTAGAGATGGGAAGTGCTTATGAAAAAGAGACATCTCACAGAAGCAGCAGTCAGGAATTAGGCAACAAGATGTGGGAATGCTCTGCTTTGAACATTTCTAAAGAAAACCCATGGGATTTTCTGGCCCAGGTGCCGTTTTGTTCGACAGTAACTGACTGGCAGGATGAAAACTTTGTGCATTGATTGGTCACGGTTGCTAAACCTGAAATTTGTGACTCTGCCCCTGATCCAACTGTCACCAAAAGTACATGGAGGGAGCATAGCATGAGGGTTTGAGGAGTCTGGCTTGTATCCTTCTGACTTACAGGGGGACAAACAGCTGAGACCACCATGACAAGAGGCAGGAAGAAACATACTCTGGTCCCTCTAGTGTTCCTTCTGCAGTTCAACAGAATTTGGATGTCTCCCATAGGTTTAGGGTGTTTGCTTTGTTGGCTTGGTGATTTTTTTTTTAAAATTTTGCTAATTGCAGCACTTTGATTAGTGTAGCCTGCTGATGTGGCTGTGTCCTCTGCAGTGTTTCTCTGATTTACCCCACTTTCAAACTAGAAAGAAAGTGAGAGGTCTGTGCCAGGCTCAGCACTGCAGAGGGGCAGTTGGGGTAAAGCAGCCCAGCCCCTGCTCCTGATGTGGGGCCCTGGGAAACATCTGGCTCGTGCTGGCCCTGGGGCACGTCTGCTGCAGAGAGCAGCGGCTGCTGTGTTTGCCCCTGTGTAATGCAATGTAACTAATGAAGTAACCACCATGTACAAACTGACTCAAAGCAGGGCAATCTGAGGAGAAAATGCTCTTCACACTGTAAATTGCTAAAGGTCTTTATGATGCCAGTGAATTAAAAATCTGAGAAGAAAATCCCTCCAGTGCTGTAAGTTCAAGATGAATATTTTAAAAGCTGCTAGTGGGGAGGGGAAGAGATAACTTATCTGAATGGAAATCTATTTAAACTCTGTATCTTGTACAGTTCCGGGATGCTGAAAAGCAAACTGTGTTCCTTGTCACTTGGAGAGCTGGTAACATTTTTGTATAGACTGAATAGGTTTCTGTGTTGATGTTACCCCTTTTGATCTTAATCGTTAGTCAGGTTTTCAGTCCTTTGAAAGTTATTTATTTTAAAACAAGTTGCTTCAGATGTTTTGGTGATTTGCTCCTGTTTATTCACACTGGTGGTACAGAGGAGCCTGGCGTGCTCCTGCATCCTGCGAGCGTCTGCAGCCACCATCCCCCTGACTAGGCAGAAACCCCTCTCTTACCTTTGAGTTTCCAGGTTTTACTGTTGTTCTGACTGCTTGTATGGTTCTTCTGCCTCAACTTTTCTCTGCTCTCTTGCTCCTGCAGACAAAAAAAAAAAAGTTTTGCAAAACCATTAGCAAGATCTTTCTGCCCAGAGCAAAACCTTGCCTGTGAATTTCCTTTGAACGCTTACTTGTGTCTGAGCTTGAGGCTGGAATTTGAGTCTCTTGAATGGTGCTTTAAAGGAGCTAAACTGTATTTAAAGAAAGGCAGCATTTACACTGGCTTGATGCTAAAGACATTTTAGCCTAGCCAACAGGATTTTATGGTGAGCCTTGGTCCAGCAAGGAGCCCTTCAGCCTTCTCCAAGCTGAAAGAGAAGCTGGACCCTGGGGAGCAGTGTCAAAGCATTGAAACTCTTTTATCATTGTTTGTTGTATTTGTTTTTTGCATCTTTTGACTCTTTGAGGACTGGACAATTTACATCTTCACAGTCTGAGAGCACCTAGGACAGATGTGGGTTTCTCCATGATGCCTTAATATAAGCATGCAGAATTTGGGAAGGAATGTGCAGTGAAAGGAAATTCATGTAAACGATCTGCATTGGATCACTTGTCATGAGGCTATCTCTTTGAATTGTGTGTTTAACTAACTGCATTTTTAAAAATTTAGCTCTCATCTACATTGTAAAGATGCTTCTGGCTGGAGGGGAGAGAAGGGAGCCCTTATTCTGGATGTGTTTTTCTGTTTGTTTTCAAATACACATGATGTTCTCATAGGAAAGAAGTCTGTATACTTCTTTTTCGTCAAACCTTTCAGCTTTCATGTATGGCCGACATCCATAAATTCTAAAACTGTTTCTTTTATGCCTTCTATCCCCATTGTAAACCTGGAGATGGCCCACTCCCAGTTCCTACTGTCACCTGTCCCTGGCTGAAAGGCCCTTTGGGGTAGGATGGGAGAAAAGTCACACTTTTTTGCATTCCAATCAGTTCTGGATCTGAGAGTTTAAAAATATCACAAGTGAAAAACATGGTTGTGAGTCATACAGAAAGCACCCTTCATTTCTCAGGGAGTAAAAATATCAGAAAAACACACTCTTCGGATGTGTTCTTTTGTTGAGAGGTAGCCACATCTAAGATTTCTGTTTGAAGTGTTGAATCATAAACACGGGTTCCCTGCTGTCACAGTGACCAGTGGGTACAGGAGATGCCTATTAAATGGTAACAGCTTGTACTGTGCCAGAGCTACATCACTCATGAGGGTCTGGGTGAGCTTTACATGAAGAGCAAATGTGGAGAAGGCTTTTCTTGGGACGTCATTTCTTGGGTCAAGATACTCCAGTGCTCAATACCAGTCTGCAGTAAATGCCCCACTTCTGGAAATTTCTGTGCTCACTGTGGACCTAAACACTCATCCACATCTAACATGTGTGGTGTCATATTCCAGGGCAGCACATCTGCATGCTTTTGGGGGAGCGACCTCTTTCTTTTCAGTCATTGTCTTTGCCCCTTGGGGGCTGGAAGACCATGGTTTTGTATCAGCTTCCTTTAGTGGTATTTGTGAAGCAAGCATGTTTTAAAATGTATATGCATTTCCCTCTGTTTTTACAAGATTATTACTTGAAAGGCTATTTAATACAAAAATGCCTAAAATTATTTAAATCTGAGACATGCTGGAGAGATCAGAGAATTCTTATCAGCTGTTGAATTAGTAATGTTGAATTAGACATGAGAAAATACTTTTCAGTTTAAGTGGCTTTTCTTGGACCTTTTTGCATGTTTAATATCTTCATTCATCCTTCTCATAATTGTTCCAATTTCAGCATTCCCTGAGTAGCCATGCAGATGTGCACAATGCACACTGTTCAGGCTCTGATCCATTCAGCGAAACTTTACATCCCTGAGGACCATCAGGAAGCCCCCAAACCACTTGTCTTACGTTTTCCTCCTGTGGATGCAAAGATTGAGTCCTTCATGGATGATGTCATACTCGTATTTGAAAAACATCATGCTGCTGTCTGAGAGATTGGAGAGATCATGAGTGCTCTTCAGTGTGGACACTTTCACTTTAGCATTATCTTCCAAGAATCTTAAAACAATTCGAACTGGAAATAACATTTGCATAATATTTTGTAAGAACACTATGATGAGGCTCTGCAAGGAGAGTTACAAATACTGCTTTTTCTTTCTTCATAACTCTTGGAGGGGGTCAGCCTCTCTCCAGTCCCCCTTGATAACAAGCTGCTGTGAGAGCTTAGCAGAGCAATGTGTGTCCTAGTCACACCAGATCTCATTTGTGTTGCTGTTCATAGTCAGGATGGGCAGTAAATGGAGCAGAGCCTGAGGCAGCAATGCCTGATAAATTACGGAGATAAATAAGGTGAGAGTCTGCATTTGCTTTTCCCTTTGAGGGTGCACGTGATTGTTAGGTGGCCTATGTTTGAGAAGACAAAGTGAAATGAGCTTTCAAATATTTCCTTGAAGTTGTCTTAATTATTTCATTATAATGGTAAGGAACAAAGCAGAAGAATCAATATGCCTAATTATTACATCTAAATGCAAGAGAAATTAGTCCGTGAACTCTCCCTTCTCTGGGGAGGATTAATCTTCCTATGCTCTATTTCAAATGTCTTCCAGAAAAATGAAAGGCTTATCACCTAGGAAACATGCGGTCCTAATCGCCCAGGTCTGGCTCTTGGATTTATAGACGGTGAGGGGACTCTTAGTTGATCTTCTGAAGCACAAAATTAGTTTGTTTTGCTTGTATTTAATCGTTGTAGTTGAGTTTTGTAGCTGGCTGATTTAAATGACAAGCGCAATTGGGGCATGTGCTTCTTGTCATCCCGACAGGCCTTGGTCAGCTCTGGATGAGCCGTGGGGACTGACTCAGCACCAGGCAGTGCCACGTCGAGGAGATGGTTGGATCCTAATGTGGTGCTGTCAGTGGGGCAGTGCTAATTAGCTCAGGTTCTCAGTAATAAGTGCTGTATTGATGAATCTATAATACTTACAGAGCTGTCTCATTGCCTTTTTGATCACTATGTGAGACTCCAACCAGCATTTGGCTGTGGCCTAGTGGCACGCAGCCACAACATGATTACAGGTGATCCCGGCGGGACCTGATTCTTCACCCTTGAATTATTAGTCACTGGATTGAAATGGCAATAATGTTTCCTGCATGGTAGGTTTGGTATGGCAATAAATTCTGGTCCTGTCTCCTTGCTGTTGTCTTGCACTAAGTCAGTAGCATCTTGTGATACCTTCTACTAGGTTGATTGTAAGGATTTCAAGCTGTGACACAGATGTAAGATGATTTCAGATGAAGTGTTACGTTAATAAATTAATCTTCGGCCTCTGCCCTCCGTAAGGTCTGACTTTCTTTCGATTTTGTCATTTGTAGTCATGTGTTGTGGTGGTGGAAATACAAGTCTGGAAGTACTAAGATATGCTTCCCTAAAATAATTCCAGATTTTTGCATAGGCAGATCATGCCCAGGAATAGAAGGCTTGGGTTTATTCCTTGCCTGCAAACCCAGCTTAGTTTAAAGAAGACTCAGTAGCTAAAATATGAAGACTAAATAAAAGAAAAAAGGGCCATTTCTTTGCATAACGCTGGGGAAATCAGCCTTACAGTTCACAAACTGACATGACAGCTTACTGTAGGGAAAACTTCAGTCCATCATTATTTTGCATTTTGGGTTGCTTTACTCATGGCAGTTTAGTAATTAGTTTCTATTTTGCACTCTTTCTTAAAAGAAAAAGATTTCAACTCATTATGTATCACCCTTCTACCTTTCTTTCTTCCCAAATTATTCTGCATCATGGTCAGTTCCCATCTTCCCTGGCTGTTCAGTTAATAACTGGGTGATGCTGACTGGAGGGCATGGGGTGGGCCAGTGATGCACCACCTGATTATGTGGTCATGGAAACCCCCAGAGGTAGGACCTCTGTTATCAAAATAAATTGGGATTTTCTGCCAACTAATGGTTGGCGAAGCTTGCACTAATGCTAGATTCTGATGGATGATGCACTATGGAAGCCAATTAGCCTTTGCTGATAAGATAGACTTTGATTAAGCTCTTCCAGGCTTTCTCGTTACAAGAAACATGTACTACTCATTGAACATGCAAATGTATTTGCAGTGTGTAATTATAAAATTTTCTGAAGGAGCGACCCATTTTAAACAGGGCTTTTGTTTCACTCTTATTCCTTTGTTGCACTCACCAACCCAGTTGCACAGGCTAATTCAGCAAACATAATTGACTGGTTTTCGGAGTTGAAATATCCTGTTGTTGAATGTTTTATGCTTCAAATACCGATTATAATGAAGACCTCTGTGGTTGGTACGTAGCTCTCTGCAGCCGCTCCAAAAGACTTGCCCTTTGCAGTGAGCGTTTGGGATTGCAGAGGGCTGGCAATGCTGGGATCTGCAGCCCCAGCCAATTTAAAAGTGATCTTGTCCCAGTAATGCTGAGAACAAACTCTTTCTGTAGCCACAGACAGGGAAAACTTAGGCTGCAGAATGTGCAGCTCATTGCACTTGATGGGAATTCACTTTTTGATCCATTTAGCTCCTGAATTGTTTATAGGGTGATTGGTATAATTAAAATTGATTATGGCTGTGTGTTGTGACTTTAATCTTTGATGCTGGTGATTTGGATATTATGGCCTGCCTCCTGTAGCTGATAATGGTCTGTGAAGAGCATCAAGGAGTTAATCTATTTTCACACTCCTCAGGGATACATTTTCTGTGTTAGATTCTCATTTATGGTGCTGTTAACTGAGTGACAGTATCATGCTGCTTACCTGGTCATACATATTTTGGTAGCTTTAGTCACTTTGTCTAAGAGATTGCGTGAGCTCCTGTATCTGCCTCTATCCATATCATAGTGCTTTAGGAAAAAACCTAGGAACTGGACATTTTGTTTTCAGGTGTAATTCATAGTAGTAGCCCTCAAGTGTAACAAAGACGTTCCTATAGCTATCTGCATGTACCTCCTAGTTGTGGTGCCTTTAGTTTATTGCATGCCTAAGAACATGGAAATCAGAGTTGTATTCTGTTGTACACTGATTCGATCGAAGCTTGGCATAGTTGCCATTTTCTGACAGAAATGCCTGCACAAATTCTCAAATCAGAGCAGTAGAAACACAGAGAAATGGGCAGTGCAATGGCCCATTTGCACTTTCCCCATTGTACATCTCATCTCCTGTGGTGTGGCTGTGGGTCAGAGGGGAGGAGTGGAAGGAACGGAGCAGGTTCCAGGTGCACCATCTCCTGTGCTTTCTCCTCCAAATGCCCAGTGCTGCACTGACACCTGGGGTAGGGATAATGTTCTGTCAGGGGATGTCCCTGCTGTCACAGACCCTCTGAGATGTGTGGTTTTTAGGATGGAGAAAACCAAGGATTTGACTGCTGCAGAAACCTGTGGTTTAGAGAACTTATAAGTCCTGATCCTGCAGGAATACTCTGTATGATGCAGGTTTTGACCCTTTTGCAGATTATAATTGATGACTTCAACTTACGATGCCTTAGCACTGGGGCTGGTGGGTTCAAATGATGCTGGATACAAGGAGCATGGTCATTCTTCCCTTGTGAAGCTTTGCTCCCCCAGTCTCTGCCCTCTTGCTAAACCAGCTTCCTCTGCTCCTCACATGGATATTCCCAGCATTTTGGCTAATGACCACAGAGCACACTTCTCACTCTAAAATCATGTGTCTATCCTCTTCCAAACTGGCAGTTTTCAGGTATCCCACTGGACATTTGGCCTAACACTTCTACTGTTTTATGGGCATCGCCAGCTTTCATGACAGGCTCTGGTGGGGCCACAGTCTGAACACACAACATTGCAGCCTTTATTTAGATTAAATTCCACTTATGGTAGGAGTGTTGCAAGGGAAGGTTTCGGGACTGATGTTTGAGTGCAAATATCTGAATTATAAATGAAATTCTGCAGCATTTCAGCTTAAGAAGAATTTTTATGAAATCTTCAGAATTGTCATTCTTTCCCTTTCTATCAATAGTAACTGCAAGCTTGAGCATATGCTGCAAAATGCACTGAAGCGAAGTATTCATTTAGAGAGAGAACACAAGTGCCTTTTTCATCTGAGGCAAATTAGCAGAAAAGGAGACAACTTCCAGCAAACTGTGGCTTCTGATCTACAAGCTGATAAAATCTGTATATTAAGTTATTTTTCCAGATTTCTAGTTCATTCTGTTTTCCAAATTAAAGATGCTGAAATTTGCTTTCAATCCTTTCAATCTCAGTTTCATAAGTAGTATACTTGGTGGGGAGGGGAGAAAACAAAATTATTACCACCACCATTATTATAGCCCACATGCAGTAGGTTGTGATTTGGCTGGGTTTTTTGAGGGAGTAAATCTAAGGAAGAATGCAATCTTTATTGTGACCATGTTCTGTAAAAATTGGATTTTTCTCAAAGAGAAGGTGTTACTTTATGACAGCCCCCCCTCCATGTGTTGGATTATTAAATCCAAACCCTTGCAGTTATTAAAACCAAACCCTTCATTGCGTGGGTTTGGGGCTTAGCATCCCAGCCCATCCTGTAGTAGCACACTGGACTTTTTAAAACACGGGGTAGGTGTGCACATTGTGTGCAAGTGTGAAAGCACAGAGCCATTCTGAATCTTTGCAGGGGTGGATGTGTGTCTGTCCAGGGCTTGCTCCATACTGAATTAACTGCTGTGAGGAGTAATGGTACTTCACTGATTTCACTTGCCTATTTGAGGGGTTTAAGTGCCATGAGCTTTTCCCAATCCCAGGAGACATCCCTTGCTGGGGGAAGGGATAACATCCCTTGCCTCATATTGTAGCAGTGAAATCAAGGGCTCAAGGGAAGAAATGGTTCCTTCCAGACAGAAAAGATGTCCCTTTTTGTGTAGCAGTTATCAGAGAATCAGCTTTTCTGCCAGCAGTAGCAACCGCTGGCTACAGCATGGGCATTGCTACTTAGGATAATTCATAAGTGTATTTTGGCTGCAAAACTTGGCTTTTTACAACTTTATAGCATTACAGTGACTGAGGACACCTCTTGATCTTCACTTCAGTCACAGAAGGTGTTTTCTGTACTTTTTTGGCATGTGCTAGTTTGTGTAAGAGTTGCTGAGCCTGAGTTTCTGCTGCATCATGACCTTTGGAAATGTATTGCTGTTCTCAGTGTTGCCCATAGAGTAGCTGGCACAAGCAGATCAAGTGCCATAAAATGAGTGTCTCTCATGGTTTTTAATACTCCTCTAGTGTGATGCTGCCTTTGGTTAGTGTGTGCAAATTTGTGATTGGCTTTTACTGTATTTTCTATCCTAAATTTAAATTTTATTCACTTCTGTAGCATGAAGGGATGCACAAGGGGGGAGGGGTGCATCAGAGATCATCAGAGAACACACACAGGATTTGCAAACTGGGAATATTGACCTACAAGTAGAAGACAGCAAAGGCCGGTTTAATACGTACAGCCCATGGTTCCAGTTTAATTGGGTTGGTTTGTGGCAGAATACTGTTCCACTCTTTTATGCATTATTTTTTCAGTCAAGAAATCATCTACACTTGTGCTTTTCACTATCTGTCTTTTTCCACAGCTCTCTTGCCCCATTTTCACTGCCCTCATGCTGATCATTGCCTAGAGATGTACGTGCATGGGTCCATCACTCATGAGGAGGAGTTTTTTGGTTGAAATAAGTCTTCCCAGAAGAGCTAACATAGCATTCATATTTTATTCTTCCAATTCACTCTGATTGATACAAGAGTTGTTGTGAATCTGCACATTTAGATACAGCAAAGACTGTTTTTATCCCTGATGAAAAACTAAAATGCCATTAAAGCAGAATGTTTGCAGTAATTTTCTGTGTATGTGTGCATAAAGGCCATAAGGAGAAGTGGACCTTATTGATTTGATGGCACTCATTATCCTAGAGCTATTTTTCACAGGGTCCTTCTACCACAGTTCTAGACTATTTTTCTCTTAAAATTTGCTCTGACATGTTTGTGTTTTGGAGGAATTTTCCCTCCACAAGATCAAATACCATGCTGTCATCTAACTTCTTTATTTTTTTACTTGTGGCAAATTCATGGAAGTTAAATGCTGAATTCATGGTGGGTTTGGAGGAATGCATGATTGCATTAACCTTTATGTACTGTTGTGTACTGAAAATGTGCTTTGTTTATTTTCTGTTCAGGCAAACTAATTGATTAACCCATGCAAGATTTTACAACCCCAGTGACATGTCATTAATAAAGACAATGTTTTCTAACATCTATATCATTGTGTCTTTTTTAAAATTATTATTTTCAGTACGACCATGTTCGTTTTGTCTGTTGGTAGGTGGAATAAGTAACAATGTTCTGCAGGGTTAAAGCATTCTCTAACACTTTCGGGGTATAAATTGTGACTGTTGTTGCACAGAGTATAGAGGCAATGGGTGATGTCCATGCTCCCAAGACTCTGCTCTTCTGAAAGACCAGTATGTGTGAAACATTTCATGACGGAAGGAAGATTTCAGGAAAAAACAGATGTAAAAACGTGTTTTACAGAAGCACCTATGCTGGAGGAGTTGACCTAAACAAATGGACTTAGCCAACACCTCAGTGTCTGCACCCACAAAATCCAGGTGGAAATCCTGCTGGGCCAGGTACCAATTCTCTCTGAGTCATTCCTACTAGGTGGCATCACCGTGGGTTATCATGACCCATCTTCCTGACTTTGCAGCAAATCTGCCATTGGGAATGGATTGAAGTTGATTTTTTTTCATGTGCCTATGGTAAGTTACAGTCATGGCTCTGGATGCATCCACAGCAGAGAATGAGGGATGGATGTGTGCCCAGCTAGTATGGAGCCGGGCTAGTACCCATCACCTGGGCAGGATACATGCTGCTCTTTGGAGCAGCTGAGATACTGCCATACTGATGCTGAAGTATTTACATCTCTGGAAAAGATTTTGTTGCCATTCAGTTGGATTTCCTTAAAAGATAACCCCAAAGCTTTTTGGATGATGGGAGAAGCTTTTAAGGCATGGTTCACGGGGAAGCATCTCCTTTGGATCTGAGCAAAGGAGGCGAGACAGCCTGATTTGGTGGTGATTTTGGCATGTGCCCTTCCGCTGCATCTCCTGGAGGCAGGGAGGCTTCTGCTTAGGTGCTGGGATACAGGAAAGCCTGCAGGAAACCTTTCCTGTAAGCTAGGGAATTCCTGTAAGCTGTGCCCATTTTAAAGATTAATCCATATATTCTTAATTTAGATTTATCTCACCTCTCATATGCTTAAAACTTCTCTACCTGAAATGTGCAATGGAGAACCATTCTGCAGGGATCTGTAGGTTAAAAAAAATCCAAACAAGGCATTTGCATGGACACACTAATTTTTTAATTTTCTAGAACCAGAGACTGTGATTGGACTCTGTGTCCCCCACGAACTTGTTAAGAGCTGATATACTCTCTAAAGATTTAATGACCAGAAGCATTTTCCTCTTGTTTCACGAGTACTTTTTTTTTTAAAAGACAATACTTGTAAAACATGGGCAAAATGTAAAGCTGAAAGGAAGAGAAGCCAGGAATACTAAAGAGAGAGAGAGTGCTTGCTTGAAAGTGTTGGCCAAGCAGCTGTTCATGCCTTCTATTTAGCATGAATGGAAGACATAGCCCTGATTAAAAATGGTAGATAGCAGCTGCACAGCCTGGGCTAAGGATTACCAGATGGTTAACTCAGATTGACTTGTCTCCATGGAGCTCAGTGGGGAGGGAGGAATGGAATATCTGAAATGTGATGAACATGCTAGGTACACAATTTTTTTATAATGAATGTGCCAGATTTGTTTACATGCTTCTTGAATAAAATATGGCTGCTAGTTTGACTTAAGACAGACATCTTTAGTACATGCTATGTTGCAAAACCTTGCTCTTTTGATTGTAGGTGTGATGATTCCCCCTCATCTCTCCCCCCCACACCCTGGTGCTGTGATACAGCATAAAATAATTGGTTGACAGAATGTTGATTCTGCAGCACGGGAATGATTTGCACAGATGGGAGTCAAAATATGTCTCCTTGCCTTATGCTAATGCCACCACAAAGGTTAGGGAGAAGTTCAGAACTGAATGTGGAATCCTTGTGCTGCTTTAGCTGTTTCAAAGTGTTTAAAGTTGGTACCTGGAGGAAGAAGATCTGGATCCAAATGCTCTGTGTGTGTGCTCCCTCTGTTCTGTAGCAAAAGGGTTACCAGCCCTTGCTGGTACATATGTTGGTGCATATTCATAGTACCACGGTGCCTGTGCGGGTGCTTTTCTTTGACGTGTGCCCATGGTGGCCAAGGTGGGATTTTTTTTCCTGCGCTGGAAAGGGCTAGAAATCACGGATACCTCTAAAAATACTGTGGCAAGAGGATGATGCAGCAACGTGATTCCAAACAGCATTTTCTGAAGGGGTGTGGCCACATTTCTCACAGGTGCTAAACAGTTGTCCCTTGTTTAAACAGCAGGTCTGCTGAGGCTGTAGCCATGTGCAAGGTGGTGAATTCCTCATAAAACCTGCTTTTGGGGTGGTGGAAGAAAGTGGGAATTGATCAGTCAAGGGCCAGAATGGCTCACCCACCTCTTCCTGGACAGTCCCTGGGAAGTAGCAGCCCCATGACTTGGTTTCCCTTCCCCTCTCTTTGATCTCAGCTCCTTTTGTTTGGGCAGCAGCTCTCACAGTGTGTTTTTGGAGGAGTCCTGGAGCTGTGGCACCCCCAAGGCCATGGGGTTCATAGGCAAACAGTCCCTCACTCTTCAGCCCTTAGTTCCATGTGACTGCCCTGACTTGCATGGGAGATGGAAAATTGCAGGTAACTAAGAATAGAGGCCAGTAATTTGGAAAGTAATACTTTGACATGTATTTAGGAAAAAAAAGCCAGTTAATAGCAGAAATAAGTAATAACAGTGAATAATTTAGAAATGCCAAGATAAATACCATGTTTGAGGGAATGTGTCACCTCCAGCTGTGGGGAGTGGGAGACATTGATTGTGTGTTTCTTGATCCTCTGTGTTGAACACTTTTACTTTGTGTTTGCATTAAGTTTTTAAAGCAAATTACAAATGTGTCAAAAAGATGGAGTTGTCGGTTGTGCCAAGTCATTTCCTCACATTTGAGTATGAATGGAATTGTGATGCCGATTTTTCTTCATAAATGGTTTTTACCTAGAAAACATTACTTCTGAACCTGTGACACTTAGTACTTTATTACTGGTCTCACCTGAATGTTGTCACTGTATACAAACACAAATAAAATGCTAGTTCAAGCTACTGATATTGACAATCAAACATGAGATTTTTTACTTGGTTGAGTTTCTGGTGTTTGGTTCTTTGTTGGTGTTTGTTTTGTTTTGTTTTGTTTTTTTGGCAATATCAGAGCCTCCCTCCTTCTTCCTAAATACAAAACCAAACCAAGATGTCATCTGATTTTTTTGAAAGTGGCAGGGTCTTAAAAGCAATGATTTAAAATCTCATTATACTCAAACAATAGTGCCAAAGAGGGGAGGTTGGGCTGGGGATGGTTGCCACAACCTCTACCTCTTTGTGGGATAAAATGTTTACCTGTGGGTTTCATGATCCTAGTGTGAGGAGCATCCAGGCTCCAGAGGCACCACAGTATTTCCTACATGTATCAAGTGCAGAAGGAAAAACTCATGAGGCAAACAAACCCATTTTTTCCAGGCTGAACATGCAGACTGTGAAGTTTGTGGTGAGTTTTGTAAGGGCTTTTGGTCTCCCCTTGGGAATTGAGCCATTTGGATGCTGGAATGTGGTGGGCACCCACACCTGGATCTCTTGAGATAGTAGGGTTGTTGTCAGGTGTCCTCGTATTTCTGTTCTCCTGTATGCTGCTAGAAGTCTAATTTCTGGGGAAAACTCATCTTCAGCATGGTCTGCTTCTCGGTGTACAACAAACTGGATTAATCTTAAGTGTCATAGGCCAGGTAATAGATGAAGGTGATAAATCCCACCCCATGATAAAACCACCACACTGAAAAGGCCGAAATATTCTGCATTTGTGGAGGTTAAGCACGATTTGTCAAAATACACACTTATGGTTGGGCCAAACCTTGCAAAAAGAGCAAAAGAGGGGGCCAAGGAGAACTGTCCTGCCTGGTGTTGGATTTTAAATTGTTTTCTGACAGCAGGGAAAGGTGTGGAAGAGTGCTGGTCTGATGAGAAACTGCTATGCAAGAGGGAGACAAAAGAGGGCATGGTTTTTCAGGTGTAATGGGCACACTTAAAAATAACTCTGCTCTTTAGATGCATGAAGGTGAGAACAGCTGTTTGAGCTAATGAGCCAGCTTGGTGTGGCTGTAGGCACCCTGCAGAGAACTGCAGCCTTTGGGAGCACAAGGCCCCTCTGCTGACATGGAGGGAAGAAGAGAAGCAAAGGTAGTTTTGTGAGAAAAGGAAAAATTGATGAGAGGTGCTGATGTTGTGCTCCCTCAGCAGCATGAGGTGACCCTCGTGTGGCTTCCACCCCTGTGAGAGCCAGGGAGAACACAGGGAGTGGGATGGGATGGGATAGAAGGTGGTTCTGGTTGCCACAGCTGGGCATTTCCTTGTGTGGCCACCACCATGCTCTCAAGGGTGGCTGTCACAGTTTGGGGCATGGAAGGAGAAAAATCTGCTATCTCACACATGAGGGTAATTTCTGCCTCAGTGATGCTTGGCAAAAGCCATGTGTGAAACAGCCTTCAAGTCTCACTGAAAAAAAGGCAAGACTGCCAAAATTTTGTCTGTTTTGAGTCAGGAAGGAATGTTGAAATCTTGAAAGTCTGTTTGCCTTGAAAAAGATACCAACACCCCAAAACTCAGATCTGGTCAACTGAAGTATTTTGATTTTGGTGCGTTACACCGTCTTTTTCATGTGTGTATAAATTTTGTAACACAGTATTTTTGAAGCAAAACTGTTCATTTTGAAAACTTCAGAGTAAGGATTTTGACAATGTAATAGATTTCTGTAGAGAACATGTCATCCTTCCTGTCTACAATTATGTGTGACAGATCGAAGCTTTAAGGGAAAAATACACATGCGCAATAATAGTTCTTTGGGAATTTCCTTTCCAGCTGCATCATTTAATACATTATTTCAATTTTAATAGAAAAGGAAAGGGCTTTTATAGACCTGTGTATTTTGAGAATCAATGGCAATTCCTCTTGGGGCTCAGTCAGCTGGTCTCTTGTTGGTGGGAGGGGAAGATGGACCTTCTGCTGTCCCAGCAGCATCTGGGGCAATTGTCAGGAATATCTCCCACCACTAACCCTGTTTCACAGGAGCCTTCAGAATGATGTGGCTGATGACACCACTGTCACAGTCCCAGTGGGATGTGTGGCTTTATCTGCTGAAAAGGGAAGAAATGTAGAGGCATTTGAATGCAAAGCCAAAACTGATGAGCCAGCAGCTCTGCAGCCTTGGCTCTGCGCAGGTGTCTCATTGCAGTGGGAAGGGTAAGGAAGGGGGCACAGGTGAGGCTGGCAGCTCTTGGGGAGGAATAGGATTCACAAGGTGATCTTGGAAGAAATGCCAGGTTTTGGAGAGTACAGGTTTGCACAGAAGCCTCCTCATGGGTGCTGCTGTTTTCCTCCAGAAGTAACAGGCACCTACGCGTCAGCTGTAGGGCGGAGAGGACAGGAGTGACTGCACCTACCAAAGGTGTGTTCCCAAATTGACAGGAGCCTCTTGTCCCTTGGGAGAAATTGCCCATGTGGAGCACTGTGTTCAGTACTAGTGTTGTAGCTACTATTAATGAGAGAACATGGCTGGACATCAGAACGTGGTCAAAGTGTGTAGGGAGGAAGGGCAGAGCTGCAAATGTTTCCGAAGCTGCCCTTGAAGATAAGCGTCTGGCCATGGGGTTTTGTGTCATTTACTGCTGCATGTTGTAAATACCAGTAAATGTGAAGAGAAATGGTTAACCATATTACTCCAGCACAGTGTTGTGTTCTGGTGGTACAAGGATGCTCTTTGCCATAAAATATTTTCATTTTATTGAGCTACTCATCAATAACTGCTTGATGGCAAGCAAAAAGTATCTGACTGCTGCTTATGACTCCATGGTAAACGGAACAGATGCAAGTGGGTTTTCATTTTAGTGTTCTGTGCTGAGCTTCAGACTTCAGAAGAAACAGTGCCATCCAAACGTTTTTGCATTCTGTATTTTGCCATTTTACTCTCAGCAAAAACCCTGTCATCTCCATGTCATTCTATCACAGATAACTCATTGCTTGACATTTTCCCAGCAATATTTCTAAGGAAACATTTTGTCCCCAGTAGCATAAACACTGTGAACTAGGATTTCTGCTTTGTAAATCAAGGCCTGGTACGCTGTACTGAGAATAACATTTTGCCGTGAATAAAAGCTCGGTGTCCAGATGTCAGGTGCCTACAGCATCCTGGCCTCTGCACCACAGGATTTGTCTTGGAATTAGTGTGATGAATTAACTGTTTGGAACTCAGCCTCTACATTTATAGTTGTTTTATGGGTGCTTGGGTGACTCACTAATACTCATGCAATGTAAATCAAATCTCTCCTGCTGGCTGAGTGGTACCTTGAATATAGACAGTAACAGAATTTGTCTTCTTAGAAACCACCTTGTTTATCAGCATAAATTGACTGTTAAAATGAATTGTTTGCATGGATATAGAAAAATGTGACAATTGATCAGTTTAAGACAAGTAGACATTGATTTTGTGTAAATCTAGTCCATGTTTTGCGATTATAAAGCAATACAGAGTTGGCTTAAAAGAAACTGCATCTTTAATGTGTGTGTTTGCCTTAGCCAGATTAAGAAGTAAAATTAAGAAGAAAAATCTTGCCATTGCCCTACTGCAATACCGGATACATCTATATATAGATCCAGTGGGTGACATCCCTGCCCATGGAAGGGGGGTTGAAACTAGAAGATCTTTAAAGTGCCTTTCAACCCAAGCCATTCTGTGATAGATAATTTTTTTTTAAGTATATGTAGGGAGAAAATATATATTTTTACTCATACACCTGCATGCACACATACAGAAATTAAGTAGAGAGCCCATGCGTAGGAATGGCTTTGAAGTGTCTGGCTTTGAAGTGTCACCTCTGAGTTTGACATCTGAACCAAACCTTAATGTCACAAGATGTCACTCTGCTGCAGGTGGTGTGTGGATGAGCCAAGAGCAGGCTGCGTTAGACGAGGCTGGATTAAATCTCATCAGTGCTGTACAGATTATGAGCCGTCTGGGTTGGCCTCGGTTGCCCTCCATACTCCACTATTCATGTTCCTTTTTGGCTGGATGTTTCCGTGCATCCTTAAGAGTAAGCTATGAATGGGAAATAAAGACCTTTTCTGACCTGGCTGTAGAGTGAGCCCTATATTTAGGATCATGCATCATGGACATGTGCAGACATCCCAGCACTGATATCATGATGTGTTTGATCCCTAAAGTTCTGTATTTAAAGCTTGGGTAGCACAGGGAAGCTGAGCAGCAAGTTTTACCTCCATCTGTGCCTTGCATCCCTGCATTTTGTGTAGAAAAGTAGCATCACCTCTGTGAACTGTTTCTGCAACATGAGGTGGTGCTGGGGGTGTGGGGAGCCACACAGCACTCAACGCCATTTGCAAATGTGGAGAGGTGCCTCAGCACCTTGCTCAGGGCCCAGATACATCATCTCTTCTTGTGGCACAAAAATCTCATCACAGGGGATTAGAGTGTTTAGTTGTTCATTGTGTGGTTGAACCAGTTAAGCTGCACTTGGTTTATCCACGTGCCCAGATATCTTGATTAATTCATCCTGCCCTACAGCATGTGCATGTTCTGCTGAGAATTAGAGTTATGTTTTTAAATTTATGGAAAAAAAATCCAAGTAAACAGAGTTGAGCAATTGATCTGGATTAATGGGGACCAACTCTATTAGCCTAATTCAACACTAATCTGATTCCAAACTGTTAACATATTAAAGCTGCTTAATTATATGTTTGTTGGACACAATGTGGTAATCCTGTATGATTTAGGGTATATTGTCACAGCTCTTGACTTGCAGTGCCTCACCATTGATAAAAACACAATTAAAGCCCTTTAGTGTGACTTACGCATTCACTTCACCCTTTGCTGTATTGAAATTTGGCTTGTTGTAAGGGCTGCCAAGCATCCTCCCTGCTTTATAGAAAGTCACCACCTCTGTTTCATGCATGAAAGCAAGGGGCAGGAAAGGCTGGTGTTTGCTTATGCAGGGAATGGTTGTCTGAGCTGGGAATTTAATCCAGGGTTCCTGAGGAGGAGGAGGTCTGGAATTACTTCTAGATTAAAGCAGTAGGTTAAGTGATAAGAGGATATAGCACTTTGATGTATTTGGGCAGTTTTCTGGTGTTGTGCAGAATTTTTTATCTGGTCTGGATGCAGCATTGTTCCAAAAAGTGAAAAGCTTCCTCACATCTGCTCACTGTGAAGAGTGGGATAATGAGATGCAAAATCAAGGCAGAGCACAAACCCTCTTTGCTTATTTGAGCCAGGCACTGCCAGAGGAGGAGATGCCTTCCCCAGGAAAGTGGCTCAGCCACCTCTGAGGCTCCCTGTGCAAAGGGCCTGATCCTGGGCTTGTGCAGAAGCTGCTGCCCTGGTCCATGGTGGGAGCAGGACCAAACTTAGGACATTTCTGCCTCGCTCCCTGTGCATTTCTGTGGTGTTTTGTGTTTTTCACAGCAGAATCCTTGTGCAGAATACAGCATCTGTGTGACTCTGCAGAGAACCAGAGAGAGGGGAGAGATTTGTGACTCCTGGCGATAAATGAGCTGAACACATCAAGAAGATCTCACCAGAACAATTCAGCTCATATGCCTGTCCTAAAACCACAGGTAGAACCTCTGCTTTTCAGACTGTGAAAATCTCTGCTGTCCAGATTATAAAGTTTTTTTGACATCTTGTACTATACCCTTGAGATTTTTCATTGCTATTAGGCAAGGTTGGTCTGCAAATTTTACATAACGTCATTGAAATCAATACAGATTGGAGGCATTTTTACTTAGAGCTTTCATTTGAATTGAAGATTTTCAGATTCTTAAATGCAATTGAAAATCTTGAAGCATTTCTTGCAGCCTTGGTATGAAGATTTTAACTTAAACTTGATATGGGGCTTTGGTGGCTATCAAAGTGAAAATATTCCTGATATGGATGCCATATAAAGTGATGCCTTGAAAGTGGAGTAAAACATTTCTAGTTTTGTGTCTGTCTCTTGAGTTCAGCATCTGCAAGGCCTAATCTGCAAAAAAAGAAAAAAACCACTCAGATTCCAGGGATTAATTTATATGATGATAGGGACAACATCCTCTTTGAACCTAACGGATAGTGTGTGATGTGATGGTGCCTTCAGTAGACATTATAGTGACAGTCTGAAAGAATATGATGACATGAGGACCTGCCAAATGGATGGTGTGAGTTTTGAGGTGTTTGACAAGGCTCTGACATTGGGATGGACAATCAGAGGCATAGAGAAGAGGAGCAGAAAGCCCTGACTTTCATATGATTCTGAAGGTTTCGGGGCCGCTAAATTTTTTCACTTAGCAAGGCTTTGCTTGCTTCAACAAAAGAACCTGAGGCTTATTGACCAGTAAGGAAGGTCTGTTCCCAGTTAGAGACATTTGCATCTGTGGCAGCTCAAATCAGAGTAAACAGAGAGTTTTGAGTCCCTCCGGGAGTGTCTTTCATACGCTGAGGCAGCCTCCAGATGCTGCAAGCGTATTTCCTTGTTGATCATCTTCAAAGTGTGGCAATGTCTGTAGGCACTGAGTACAGTGGCAGCATTCCCAGGCTGGTGCTGGGTGCTGGTTTTGTGTATTCCTGCTCCATGCATGGCATTTCACTGGGAGCCTGGGATAGATTATCTCCTGTGATAGCATTTTTTTTCGGAAGCCCTGTAACTGATGCAGAAGTATTAGTAACTCATACTTTCTCTCTGGTTCTTACATTGTACTGATTGTGAAATGTCATGCACATACATGAAGATATGAGACTGGAAAGATGATATTCTGAGTTGGTTTTCTTTCTATTGCTCCCACTTTTTGAGCAGCACTATTTGCTCAGACATCAGGATAACCAACAGTGCTTTTTACAGTTGTCACTTACCTTTTTCCAAGATATTATTTAACTTTCATGTCTTATACCTTGTTTTACGCATCTGGGAGCTAACTGCTCTTCAGCTGGAATTGTGGGGTTGACCCAAACTGTTTTCCCTCTGGAAATCTAGACCATAACTGCTCAGTGGGTTGGTTTTTGATAGTAAAGCAAATGTTGGAATAGTAAGTTTCCCTATGAGCTGGGGCAGGCTTGGGTCTCCTTGTTCAGAGACAGCACATGGCACCCTCAAGCCTCCATATCATTCATGGGAACAGGAGTTAAACCTCACAGTTTGGTTGGGTTCTCTTTTTCTATAAGGTGACAGGCTGTCGGAGTGATTGTAAACACAGGGGAGTTATCCAGAGGCACCTGAACGGGAATAGACAAACAGCACGCGGTTTTGAAGGGGAAAGTGCCTGTCCTTTCTGGGTGGTACGTGTGACAGTCGTTGCCGTGAGCAATAAACAGGCTGATAAAACCGCGTTTTTGGATCAGATCTGCGTTGATCAAGAAGTTGGTGACACCTGGTGGCGGGCACTGGCCAAACCCGGGCTCTGCCACCTGTCCCAAATTCAGTCACTGCGCTTTGAATGGGCTGCTGCAGAATTAATGCTGTTTTCTGACAAGGGCAAAATGCTCCACGTCAGAGTTACTGTTTTCTGAGGCTGGGCAGGGATAAAACCCGTTTGAGGTAGCTGTGTGCAGCAGCGGGAGCATCCTGACTCTGCCGTGGCTCCGTGTGTGCACAGGCAGGATGATGTCCCTCACACCAACTATGCCTTTGCCTTGCTGCTTGAATTTAGCAGATCCCCTCCTCTCACATCCTCTGGAGTGTGTTATCTGTAAAGGATGAGAAATTTGGGGAGGAATAGACTGTAACAGTACAACCGGCTTCTTATCTAGTGTACTTTATAGAAAATTAATGCCATTTCCATGTATCAGACTGCTTAAGTTTTGTATCACTGGTGAGTATCTGGATCACCTTACACAGGGAACCAATTAAAAATAATATAATAGCATGCTTGCATTTATCCATACCTGCTGTACTTGCTGGAGTCTAACTTGGAAGAAAACCTTCTACTGGTTAGGGGATTTTTGGAGTCACTGACCCTTTTTGTTGTGAGGACCCTTCCTGCACCCAGATAGAGCCTGCTAGGATGGTGCCCGTATGGAGCAGTAGTTTGGGATATGCAGCAGACACTGTTCAGGGTGATGTTCACCTCTGCAGAGCCAAAGGGTGACTCAGCCAAGCTGCAGTCGGGATCCTTGTGCATCTCAAAGAGTAAAATGTACAGTCCCAAAAAACCCAAAACTCTCTAAAATAAAAACCAATTAAAAGATCCTTGAAGATTTCTTTAAAGTTTTTTAACTCTTCTTTAAAGATTTCTTTAAAGGACTTTTCATCCTTTACAGTCACATCTCCAAAAGTGCAGCAGCATTATATCAGAGAAACTACACGAAAGGGTTCTTGGGAAGGTAATGTTGCTGCTGTCCTTCCCCAGTGATGGCTTTATTGCAAGAGATGAACTATAAAACATATTTCTTGGACAGCCTAAGATCCTGGGGTTTTAAGATCAGAGAAATAGAGACTTTTCCAAAATCCTGTCAGTTCAGTTGCGTTAAGGTGTCTTTTCAGACATTGTTAAATATTTTGGAAGACTTTCATGCTCAGTTTAATTAGTTTCCTCCAACTGAATTTGGATTTTACTTCTTGACTAAGTGATTCTTCCCCAAACTGCCTGAGGCATCAAGTTGATCTCCACTGAAATGCTGAAGTAAACATTATTATTTGGTAACTGTGACTGTTCAGAGCTGCACCACTGGTGCCAAACTGTTACTCGCTATGACAGCTCATTATCTCCCTGTTTCCCAGTTCTTCACATATCTTTTTGTTTATTCTGGTGGGCTGAAAATAGATGTGTGTCCATATTTGTGTGTACCGCAGTGAAACTGTGTTTATTAAGTGTACAACATCTCGTGTAGTTTTAGTGGTGCTGAGGCCAGTGGGGAGCCATGTCCTGGGGTAAGCTTGTTTCTAAAGTCCAGGGTATTATTTATTATCTGTCTATATATAAAAACCATCAGGTATGTGCCTTTTTTTTTTTTTAACATATGTGTTAAACATATTTTAACATTTTTAACAAGTGTGTGAGCAGCTCAGCCTGTGCATGGATGAAGACAACTATTGGTTCCAGTGAAGGTCAAGTCTGCATATACCTGCCAGAAAGTCAATAAAGAGCATTCCTGGTCTAAACACTTAGAGATGTCTTTTGGAGCTCATCTGGCTTCTGGACAGCAACACTGTCCACTCTAGGTGACTTTTTTAATAACACACTAGCCAAGTGTATCTGCTGTAATTCATGGGTCATTGTTGGAATTGCTGTAAATTTTTTGGAACTGTTTTCAATCTGTATTAGATATTTCTTTTTAATGCTTCATCTCAATAAAGGTGAAAATACTAAGAACTGAAACTTCTTTCTATACTGTATTATTCAGATGGAATATGAAGGCCAAAAAGCCCATATTTAATTGGTAGTTTGTCCCAATTTTGGTTTGGAAGATGGCCTTTCAGGCACACATGTCAGGAAAATGGAGCAGAGGGAGAACTGTTATTTCCTTCCCTGGCTGTGTGTTTCACTGTGCTTTGTTGCAGCTGGGTCACCTTGGCAATTGATCATATTTTGAATGAGAGTTTTCTGATTTTGCCCAGGTAGCAGTATTCACATTGGAACCCATAAAATCTTGATAAAAGCAAACTAAAAAAAAATGTTATTTCTTTTTTCTTAATATAAGGGGAACATTGATAGGATTGTAATTGCAGAGACTTCTGCAGGTCATGGGATTATGCCACATGGATGGAGGACTCCAAATACGGGATGTATTTTTCATAAAACATCTCTCAGCTTGAACAGCTCATGCAGCATCACTAGGTTGATGGAAGTCACTATTTTAATTACTTTTGACATATTTTTAAGGAAAGATGTTGCATTTTTGTTTGCGACCTGGGACAACCTTGATTCTGATCTTTTAACCAACCAAGTAGCTATTTTTATGTGTAAGTAGAGTCTGTATTCTGCATTACACAGATCAACAGATTATGGCATATTTAGAAAAAGAACCAAGCAAACAAATTGACAACCAGATATCTGGCCTTATCTAGGCAACAAACTGCCTTGCCACTCTCATGAGAAATAGGGACAGAGCCCTGGAGGACTGCAGGTCTCCCTGCAGCTGTGGTTTAGAAAAAAACTTTAGAAAAAAACTTCAGAAAGCCACCAGTTGTGGCTGGTGCTTGTGAAATGCCACTGCAGGAGAAGGATGTCCTACTCGCAGGGCATCCAAACATCTCTGCCCTGAGCAGATTCCGTATGCAACAGGTTGCACTTGTCTACTGTGGGAGCTCAGGACTTCTGAATAACCAATCAACATGATTTTGCAGAAGCCCAAACTTACCAGCAAGCCTGACTGCCCAACATTAGAAAAGGGGCTGCTGTCCCCTTAAACTGTTCCAGTCCTTCTTGCTTTCCTCTCCAATTGTATTCTTTTTAGCTTTTCTCTTTTGCCATCTGACTTTCTCCAATTCATGCATTATTCTCTGCAAACTCTGAGGCTCATATGCAGAGCATTCACTTCATGGACTTTCTCTTCCACTTGGTGCTCTGAAGCCCTTTTCTCATCTCGTAAAACTCAACACTCCTGCAAATGTCACCCAGCTATTTACTGTCTGTAGATAGTAGGAAACTCACAAGGTTTATCACTTTCAAATACACACAGTCCCCAGCTCTTCCCTGGCCAGCCTACCTTTGGCAATGGGATTCTGTAAGTCAGCAAGTTGGTCTTCTTCCAGGATTATAGCAGGATGGCATTCCTTGATCTGCTGGCATGCCTTCTCAGTAGTAGTCCTCTAAGTCCTCTTGGGCTCTTCTCCTCTCTCTTATGTGTTACCTCCCTGAGGGTCAGCTGGTCTCTGACCCGTAGTGGAAACACCTGGCTCGACACAGCTGGAACTCATCGAGGTCAAGTCTGCCTACAGCCCATTCCTGTGTTCCCACTATAGGGCTTTTAGCAGACAAGACAGCAAACATGATACAAGCATTTTTACATCAGAATCCCAAATCCACTTGATAAAGATGGTTTGGCTGGGGCACACCATCACCTTTCAAACACATTACAGTAATGCATGACAACAGTCTACCAAGTCTTGATCAAAGGGATTCTGCCCTTGCAAGGCACGGGACTGAGGAGCTCCACTAACATGATCTGTCTGGGTCTCGAGCCCTTACGGTGATGCCTTTTGAAGCAGTAATGTGATTTTATTTAAGGAGGAAAGAGAGGAAACATTATTTATCTCAAAGCTCCAAGATAGCAAATTCACAGGTTAATGTGCTACAGATGTGTGCGATGGTGAATCAGGGCCTGGAAAGCTTCCAAAGAGCTTCAGTGCTGACAGTCGTGCACTACACAAGCTTATGACAGAACCCTGCTTTCCCTGCATACCTTGGTGTAGTGGGAATGGTAGGGAAAGTTCAAGGGGATGTCTGCAGGTTGTTAAGAAACTCATCTGCTTCTCCTTAATTCTGTTTTGTTTACCTTTGTTTCCAGTAAATTTCACCAGTAAAGAAAGCAATGAATAATTTTATGAAGATACTGACAGTTATTCCAGACCAGAATATTTTCTCCCTAAATCTAATTTTCTCAGAAGTGCTGGCTTTTTTCTTCAGTGAGCTGGAGTCATTATATTCTGTATGTATCCGTTGTCATAAAAATGCTGACAAAAGAATTTTCCAAAATAGCATTTGCTTGCATAAATTTAGCATATAAAAACCTGCTTGTGACAAGGAAAAGCTATCTGGTATGAGGAGCACTAGCCCCCATTTGCTGTGCCATCAGTTACAGGTCTGGTGTCAGAGACAACCAAAGGTGTTCCTGTGCATGGATTAGTGCATATTTATGTGTACTGTATGGCAAGAGTGGTATTTCATAATATGTTAAATAGCGTGGAAGGGGCCTGTGTTGCTGCAGTGAGACACTGAGATGCTGAGGAGGAAGGTTTGAGTGCCAGTCCTCTTTCCTCTGGGATACTCCTCCCTGCTGGGATCAAACTCCTGTGCTTGGCAGCAGCTGTAGAATCATAAGGATTTTAGAAACGCAAAATTTTGCATAGTTTTGTCCTGTAGTATCCAGAATGTGGCAAATGCCTCAGTCCCCATTACTTTGCCTGTTCACCTACTGCTGCAGTTTATTTGCCCATCCCCAATGCACCATGGTGTAAGAATATGGAAAAGGGAAAAAAAAAAAAACAAAACCAGCAAAAACCCCCAAACCCCAAACTAAACCGACCAAACAAAACAGAAACCAGAAAAGGAATATGGGGAAGTTTAAAGGCTCAGCCTTATATTGAATGTGCACAGCTCTCAGACTCATTTCAGTCCTCTTGTTCCTGTTACATGGGGAGCCGTGCATAGGGGATAATTCCACATGAAGAGAATCTGTGTTTATCTGGAGGAGTTCAAGCACCCTGATAATTAAAGGCAAGTACAAGGGGATCGCTGCAGATGTTCAGAGGTGAGTGAGGAGGCAGCCAGATCTTCTTTGGCAGCAAGGACTGATGGAAAATGAGCAACTGTGGGTAAAGAGCAGGATCGTGTCCAGCCATCCCTCAACATGTGTGTATATTTGGAGCGATCACGCTCAAAGCGTGGCCCAGAGGGGATTGTCTTTGTGGATGGAGAGTACGAAAAGAACAAATATGGCTTTCCCTGATTCAGCCCAGATCCAATGCTGTTTTCTCAGAGAAATGCTGTAGCAGACTGGGCTCAGCTGCTGGAACTGGCTGCTGCTGCTTGTGAGGTAGGGATAGGTTAGAGAAAGTCAAACTCTTCTGAATTGGCTCTGCCCCAGAATGGTTCACAGCTTTGAGCGTGCTGATGTCCTGGGCAGAGCATGCAGGCAATGCCTTGTCGTGAGAGCTGCTCATCTTGGAAACACCCGAGAAGAACCAGGTGTACAGGCAGCATAGATGGAGGCTGGATGATAACTCTAGAGTGGAATTAACACAAGGAATGTTTGCTGAGAGCTCTTTAATGAACTTCACTGTCTGTCCTTTATGGGCTCTGCGGTGACTGCAGCTTTATAACTCACTGAGGAGACTTCCCTTGCTTTTAATAGCCTTTCTTTCTGTGCTCCTTGGTGTTCCAAGCTATTCTATTGCCCAGTTGTCTTCAGTGCCAGAGGAACAATGCAAAATCACCCACCGTCAAGAGGTGAGCACTAACATTTCTGGGTGTAGCAAATTATCTCACACCAAGCTGTGTGTGCCAAAAGCACTTCATGCTGTGCGCATTGTGAGAGTCAGAAAAGTGACTTTAAGTGAGTCTAAGTGAGTTTAAGAAGCTACTTAAGAAGCCTCATCTGGAGTCCATCACAAGGAAAGCATCGTTTTAGTGTTCCTCATTTGGTGCTCCTTTTCCCAGCAGGTAAAAGGGGGTGCAGGCAGGGATGGTACAGGATGCCCATGGTCTGCCAGGTAGCATGACACCATCTGGATCCCAACTGCCGCAGGTTTGCTCTGCAAAACTCTCTGCCCTTGTTTTCTCATCTTCCTGGGCTTTTCATGGTGAGCGCCTCTGGCATTGCTAGCTTTTCATGGCTCAACTGGCAAAGCAGTACCTGGGGAGATGTTCCCTGAAGTCAGACTGGTGCTGCAGAAGTCCTGCATGTAATCCCACACTCACACCTTTGGAAACTTGCCCCTGGATCTTCTATATCAATTCAGCTTAAGGGAATTATAATTGAAAATATTTTTTCCTTGTTACCTATGTTTTGACATTGTCCTGTATAGTTTCATTTCAGTCTCCATAGTTATTAAAAGAATTTTAGTCTGTTTCTTCAGTGAGTGCACAAATGGTGGTCCCTTACAGTAGAATTTAAAGCAAAGCATATGTTTTCTGTTCTGTGTTTGCTTAAGCAACTGTGACAAACTCCCTGGCTTTACAGGTACACTCCCTTCTTTCCTTGAGTGCATCAAATGAGTTTCCTTCTCACTTCTGATCATAAGAAAACTCCTATTCCATTCCCAAGTGCTGCACTCCTTACCTTGCCTGTGAATCTTGCAGGGAGACTCCTGCTGTTGCTGTCTGGCACTTGTGGGCTGATGTGGGCTGAGGAGGTGTTAAACTGAGCAGCCACCCCACAGGTGAGGTGTGGCTTTCTGACACCCTTCAGTCTTCAATTCCTATGCCACCCAGATAGATACACAAAATAATGTGCTCGATAACAAATTCTGATTTATGAAAGTAGAACAAAACTGCAAACTGTTAAATAGGCAAAGCAGTACAGCAATTGTAAAGGATTTTTTTGCTCAGCATCACAAGTAACCTTCATTTCTTCCCTTTAGGTCAAGCTAAATCTCCTTCCCTTAGTTTAAGATGAGTTTCTTGCTTGTATTTTCTAGAGGTTGCAGCACCTACCTCCTTCTGCTGTATGGAGAAGGAAATGACCTGGGCAGGAAAAAAAAAGCCAAGTCCTGCAGCATCCCAGACAAGAATGCAGCACTTGTACCTATTTCAGAATTTCAACAGTCAAGGCTTCTCACTCTCTCCTCCCGAGCTCTTCCTAAGTGTCACCGGCACAGGTAATTTCTGAGCTGTGCAGTGTGAAGAGAGGGCATTGAGGTGGAACCTCGGGCAGGCCCTGTTTGCCCTGTGAAAGATACCCTGGCATGAGTGCTCAGTGCTGTGCCAGGACTGTCATTCTCTCCAGGTTCCAGCACACTGCTGAGGTAGTGCAGAGCAGCGTGAGGCATGTGTGTGACATTTACGAGATGAGGCAAATTCTTTTTGACCTGGAGTGATACATTTCACAGACACGGAGGAGTGTTTTCTAGATTAGGTAGATTTAATTTTCGTGTATGGATTTGCACTGTCAGGGCATTTCTTCCAGCCTTCCTTTGATAGGGAGGATGTGTTTATGATGCTGGACTACCACTGAGAAATGTGGGCTCAGTTCTTGGCTGGGTCACAGACTGTGAGATGCTGGCAAGCAGTTCCTTCTTGTGTCTTTGCTATGAATGAGAAGATCATCTGTTCTTCTAGCAGGAGCTCAAGGCTGTTCCTTTTAATAATGCACCAGCCTCAATGCTGTGATGTAACTAAGGCTTTCTTTTGCATATTTCTGTGCAGTAGTTTGATTCCTTAAGGAACCTATAAATGAAACAACACACACTTTTGAGAAAATATTAGCATAGGAGGTAATATAAAGGTTGATCTTTATTGGAGATCTCCAGGGGCAGATATGGAAAATGTTGACAAAAGCCCACCCACACAGGGTGAATAGTTTTTATAAGTTTAACAAATGAGCATAATTGACAAGAATTCCCAATTAGAAGCACAGGTGATGAGGTAGTTCCCCCTTCTGGTTCAACTCTTTTCTGGAGCACCCCCGCCCTCCTCCTTGGTACTAGCTGTACTTTGTTTATGAAAATGTGTCTCAAAGAGGTGTTTTCAACCTTGGTAGCCAGGGAGAACCAAGATAGGGTAGGGACCCTTGGAATATGTTTCGTCTTTCTGCCTAGGGAAAGGGCATGGAAAACTACTGGGAAAACTAGCCACTAAAACATTAATAGGCTACAAATATATGTGTGAAGAATACAGAGAATATATAAAAGAAAAAGGCAAAAATCAGGATATCATCAGTTTGATTCATCACTTCCAGTTATCTCCAGATTTGTCATTCTTTTTTTTTACTGAGCAGCATTGTGCCATCTTGCATTTTCATTCTCCTTTGCCTAATGCTGATGAAGAAGAGCTACACGTGGTGATAAAGTACTTCCAGGGTGAGCTGGGGTGAGTAGCTTATCTGTTGCAAGGCTCCTCTCTTGTAATCCTGAAAGGTTGGTTGGGGCACTAACAGGACTCTTTCTGAATGATATTGGAGGCAGCATTCAGCTCATAAATATTTGTGTTTCATCACCATATCAATGAAAATCTGGAAGGCTGTTACACCTTGGTTCTGTCCTCACTGACTGTAAAATTTTAATTGGTTTTACTTCTGGTGCTTGCTAACCCAAATGTAATGTTGAGTTCCAGGGGAAATGAAATCCCTTCCAAAATTTTGCACATAATTGTTTAAATAGGGCCATCTTTTTTTGTGATTAACTTTTTCAAGACAAACTGTTTTCTGCTTTTTGTAGGGGATGAGCCTCCCACTGCCTTTATCCATATCCTTAATTCAGCCAATGTATTTACGAGGATTGAGCTTTAAAATCAGAGCACCATCAGGACTCAGCTGTAACTTTGCCTGCAATGACAAGATTGCTAAATAACTGTTGTGTTATTTGTGCTGTAAGCTCTGTGGAAGTGGCAGCCTTTGCTCTTTTTTTTTTTTTAAATTTCCCCTGCTCCAAAACATGTGCCCCAGCTGACACATCCACCCTGACCTTCAAGCTCAAGTCTGGCACTTTCTCCACAAGCCCCAAACTGGGACCAGAGTTAATGGAGCAGCATTGTGAGAAACCTGGGGAGAACAAGGTGGATCTGCAGAAGAGGCAACTGATGAGCAAAAAAGGCTCTGGGGGAGACTGTTGCTCACCATAGGGTCAGCATAATCTAATTTTGCAGTGCCATAGTTATTTCAGAGGGCCGAAATCATGTGCCTTGTGGAATAATGGCATTTTCCATTTTCCCCATCACCTCCCAGCACTTAATGCATAAAAAATTGTGGGCAGAGTCTGACTTCTGTTTGATTTCGATGCAGTTGGTTTTAGTCATAAATCAGTGTTGATTCCCTGAAAGCTGAGTGAAAGCAATCATTTTGGCACCCCTCAGTATCACTGTGTACAGAGCCTTGTTTAAGCCTGTGTATGTTTGAAATCACGTTCTGCAGAATATTACTGAATTTTGTCACTGACAGTCCCTGTATGGAGAAGCTGGAACAGTCTAGTTAGAAACTGCAGGAAAAAATTAATAAATAGTATACTAATACTGCATGATTGGCTGAATTAAACATATAAACATGCAGATTTTTTTCCTTATTTCTCACTCTTTCCTTCTTTGGGCACTTTTAGTTATTTACAGTTTAAATTACCCCAGAACAGGAGCCTTGGTGTCACCTACTGGAAGTGACCTGGCTCATAGAAACATCTCTAACCCTAGCCCAAAATTGCCCAGTATGAGCAGCAAGATGTGGTCTCAAACTGGGTTTTAAAATTACAGTTCAGGTAAGAGCCAGCAGTGTGTTTATAAGTGTAATTATTAGTCTTAACTGAAACTGGCAGGCTGGAAATGTAAAGGTCTTTCTTGAATGAAAGCATCTTCAGGTGATGGTAGAACTTTGCAGAGCTCTGTAAAACCTATTGTCTCTGGTGAAATCAGTCTCTTTGATCTCAGTCTCAATTTTAGGTTTCTACAAAATTAAACAAAACTATGCAAATATTTAAAAAGAGAATCAATTGGTTAGATTACAAATAAAGCAACTTCTTTTTCTTTCATATAGAATGTGGTGGTTATTAAAGCTTGCATTCCTGAACTTAGAAATACTTTCATGATAGAAGAAAATAGGTTTGTTAACTATCTGGATTTGCAGATATAATGTGATCCTCAGCTAAAATGTCACAGCTGATGAGATAATTCTGTAAAAGTACTTGGAAACCGTATGAGAAGAAGTGAGCTGCAGGTGCGAGGCAGAAGGATGATCAAGGGACTGACCCAGGGGCACAGGGAGAAGAATCCATCATCTGCCTAAAGGCCCAGATCCTCTGCATCAGAGACCCCAAGCTGGATCCCTTTCCTCCCTGACATGGGAGGCAACACTGGCCGCATCCACAAGTTCTGGGAGAGAAAGCTTTTATGGGCATGTGAAACATCACATGAAATGGCACCTGCACATCTCCTCCAGAGGATCCTCCTGGATGGCCAGCTATGCCTAAATATCACATCAGTGTGTATTAGTGGGTGGCAGCCCTGCCCATGGCAGAGGGGTTGGAACTGGATGATCCTTAAGGTCCCTGCCAACCCAAACCAGTCTGTGATTCATTCTGCGATCCTATAAATGTCATGTTTAATATGGTAATATGTATAGCCAAATGTACACAGAGAGATTTGTCCTTTAAATTGTTTGAAGGCTCTTGTTTACCACTGTTGATTCGTGCCAGCCTTGCTCTTATTTTAAATCCATCCAGGCCTTGGTGTTCTTTGGCTTTGATGGTTCATACTCCTTAGATAGCAATTTATGTGTTTCATTTATAACTTCATGACAGGCCTTGTGTTTCGCAGTAATAAAAAGGCTACTTTACACTTTAAATTATTAAATTGTGAGCTTCTGAGCACACTGAAAAATTGTCTAAGTTAATTGTCTGTTAATGGTTTTCATGAGAATTTGCACATGCACATCAGGTATTTTGTTGCAGAACCACCATCTGAGTTGCTGTAAATGCATCCAGGCAGGTTTGGCAGGTATGTTTGGACTAGAGTCAAGAATTACTAAAATATGCTAAAAACCTGAAGGGTGGCTGAAACCAGGTTCAGATTTGGTCACTGACATTAGAGGGATGTTGGTTTTGTAATGCTGCTTAAACCTTCTTGGCTTAATTTAATTTTATGTGGGATGTTAGTATTTTTTGTTCTCCTTGGTAGGGAACTAATCCTTTCATGTGCTTTATATTGTTCCTGAATTATTACTCATACTGTTTATCACTTTTGATTTTCATAAGTTGTTTTTTTTTCTGAGTGATCTGTAATTCACAGTCAGCATCTATGAAAGAATTAAGTACTGATTTTTTCAGGCTGGTCAAAAGGCTTTGCAGCAGACCTTGGTGATAAAGTGTAAATTCAATGAGCCCAGCACAGTGCTCCAACACCAGTGTACATGATAACTATAGTCACAGTTAGAGGATGACCATGTAGCTAGTAAAAAAAAGTCTCTAATATTACTATAGTACTATAATTTGTAAGTAACTATTTGAAGGATAGGACCAGTATCTATTTTAGTTCTCTACCCAACCATATTTAAAGAAGATAACTGTGTGCTAAATTAAGTAGACAGACTGAAGATACTTTATCTGTAAATCTAAATGATGCTCAGGTTTTACACAACCCCAGAGTTGCTCTGCATAGCCTCTTGTTGAGGCTAGCCAGTATCCAGGGGAGGAGCAAGGAGCAGTGATTGATGGGCTGAAGAAGAACCCAGCCACACCTGGGGTGCACTTAGGGTTTGTGAGCATGGACATAATCACCAAACTCAGCATGCCTGGGGTTAGTGCAGGTGAGCTCAGGTCAACCCAAGAGAAAATTTAGGAGGCCATCATTAATTACAGCTGCAGAATCACATACAACCATTGCTTTTAAGGGAGGGAGAGGGAGAGGGTAGCAGTTTTGACCAAATGGCTGGTGCAGGTGTGAGCTAAGCAGGTGATGTGCTAAGGTAAGCCAGACCTGCCTGATCCTTGCTGTTGCATTCTCTAGAATTCCCGTGCAAAGATCTGTGGGGTAGGACTGAAAACGTGCACAAGGTAAGGTGGTGAGAAGGGACCAAGAGATTTTAGGCTTACTAAATTGTACTGTGTAGTCTGATTTTTCTGTGTAGCCATTGGAAAGAGCTAGGCCCCTCCTTAAGGTAGGTTGAGGGATGAGGCTGATTTTGAGAAAATATCTGGAGCCATTTGATTTTGTGTAAGCATCCTTTGGGAAGGTGCAGGAGCAGCTTCACAAATTCCCTGGAATAGGACTCTGCAGGAGGGGGAGTTTTGAGGAAGGGTATGGGTGAGGACAGGATGCTCCACAGACTGGAAGTAAGAAGTCTTCTGCAAAGTGGCCAGACTGTGTGTGGGGCTACAGCAAACTGGGAGGGCTGAGTGGTGGGCAGGTGAGGCAATCCTTCCTGCCTTGCTCTGTGCTGGTTAGACTGGGAAACCATCACGTTTTGGGCTTCATCCTAAAAGAAAGAGGTAGTTGGGAAAACAGAGTCAAGAAAGGGACACTAAAAATGAACTGAGAGTAGAGGCTGTGGGGAGAAAAGTTGTGGGGTTCAGGCTATGTAGTGTATGTGGGGGGGGAAAGAGGTAGCTGGAAGGAGGTGAGATCATGTTTGAGTTCTCCTGGGCTGCTGCAGAGAAGAGAGGAAGGGAATGGGCAGTTCTTTTGTCTGTGCTGGTTGGGAGGAGAAGACATGCTATTAAGGGATGTACAATTTTAAGAAGCAGATAGAGAAGCACTGGGGTAGATTTGCCCCAGGAAGTTGTGGAGTTGCAGTCATTGGGAGTCAAAAGTTAGATAAACATCTGCCAGAAAAGATAGAGCTGCCTGGCCTCTGCTCTGAGGGTCCTTTCAACCCTCTTTGCAATGATGACTTTGAAATCAAATTCTGCACAAAAATAAGACAGTGCATTGCCTTTCCTCTGCAAAGAAGATGCAGGGTGGGCCCAGGAGGAAGAGCTGTGGAATAAAGTGGTTGTGGCAAAGGACAAAATGTGACTGAGGCCTGAAACCAGTATTATTTCCTTCCTTCCCTTTAAATATTAATAGACTTTTCTTTTTCATGCTATTAAGATAGACAACATTATTCTAAGCTGTTGCCTAAGCCATTAATACACTGTGCTCTGAGTTATATTTTGCAGGCCTTTTCCTTCCTCTCTCAAGAGATTTTGTTGTGAAGTACCCTCGCTGGGATGCAGTGATGGCACTTCATGAACAAGCTCCTTAGACTCTGGAAGGAGCAGTGACTTTCTGGGGCAAGACTCTTTTGCTTCCTTACTCAACAGTGAACAGGCCTGCAGGATGACTGATCTTGATAGTAATAAAAAAAGTACACTGTGTGCACTGGGGAAATAAGAAGAAAAGGAGTTATGAGTCGTTTGGAGTTGGATTCTTGGGGCCATAATCCTCATCCAAGGGAGCTCTCAGTACCAGGGATACTATGGAAAAGTCTGTTCAAGTTAGCAAGTGTATATGCTCCGAAAACCTTTGAACGTAACAGCACCAGAAGGTCAGTTTAGGGAATTACAGTCCCTCCCAGCCCTCCTGAGCCAGGTGGTGTGAGCTGAGGTCTGGGAGATACAGTGATGGCTGTTGGAGGTGCTCTCTGGAATGTAAATCCTGTGGCTCATGGTGTGGATGTGCATTCAAACAGCTCTGTTTGCTCACCTAAAGGGGTTCTCTCAGCCTCTGGTCATCTGCTCAGTACAAAAGCTAAAACCTTGAAGGTTTCAGCTGCTTGGAAGCACTTTCCATCTGTGCAGATTCAGTCAAATTTAGAGATATATCCTCTGAGAGAGGGCAGGTTACAAACCACCCCTCCCCCACCAGGTTTGGGAAAAATAAACTTTTTTCCTCCAAGGAAAGTGGAAGAGATAAAACTATTTATTTAACAAACACACAGGTAAAGAATAATAATGCTAAAAAATAAAACTTCTCGCTATGGAGAGGAAACATGAAAGAATTTAAGAGTCCTTCTGTGGGTGTGGTTCCTCTCCTCTTCTTTGGAGCTTGGGTCCGAGGTGGGGGGGGTGGGGAGGGGGCCTCCAAGGCGATGGAAGGTTCCCCGATGGGGTTCTGAACAAGTCCAGAAGAGAAGAAAAAAAGAAACCAGAGTCCCAGAAAAACCACTTTCCTTCTCTCTCTCCTTGAAGAAACCGAGCCGAAGCAAAAAACTGGCTGAAGGGGCAGGAAGGGGGGTTTCACTAATCCAGCAACAGCAGCAGCAGCAGCTAATCTCTGTGTCCTTGAAGCATGGAACATGCTTTGAAAAGTTCGCTCAGTTTTTTCTCTCTCTTGCAGGCTCAATTTAAAAGCACAGAAAAGGTCAAGATCATGCCCAGGCATAGAGCGGTGATAGGGGATACAATAGTATAAAGTCACCCCAAGACACCATCTGTGGAGATGCTTAGTAGCAAGCCTGGGCAGCAGAGTGTCAGTGTGGTCCGTAATTTCTGGTCTCAGTCAATGCTTCCTGATGAGGAAAGCCTTTTCATCCACATCAGTGATGGGAAGAGAGCAGGCTTTGTTACCTCCCTGTTGTTGAGGGACCTGTGTTACTTGTATTGCCCTGTGCACCCTGGAATGCAGAGAGCTAGGGCAGGCCCAGGCAGAGCTGCTGCTGCCTGGACAAGAGGCTGTCATGCACCTCCAGGTCTTCAGTCCTGGTAAAGACCGAGCAGGGAGATGCAGGTTCTCAGTAGGTTCGTTAATGCCTGTGCTTGTCACTCTTAAGTGGAAATATATTTGGTGACTTCTGTGTAGTAACAGGCTTTTGGTATTGGACAGGACTGTGGAGAATTCAGAAGCTGCCTGAAAGTCGTGGGTTTTTCCCCCTTATCTCAGGTATGCTGAGGGTAAACAGGTCTGCCCTCTAGTGCTGTTTGCCAAATCTGGTGAAGTCGAACATGTCCGTGATCCAGGGAACAGAGCGTCCCTTGGAGCACACTGACCTGTGCTGGTCCAGGCTGCTCTGGGCATCCCTGGGAGCAGCTGGAACCAGGACAGGAGGGTTTCAGCCCCGTGCCAGGCAGGAGAGCATAGCACATATTGGTGTACCTGCTGCACAGCATCCCCACGTTCATTTCTGTGTTCTCCCTCAAACAACCCTGCTTAGCCTGATATTTGCTTTCCCATTACGTTTGTTATGCCTTTGAGAGAGATGCAGAAGAGCTAAATGTTTTCAGCAGCTTTCCTCTTTCAGCCCCATAAATAATGAATTCATCAGGTTGAGAAAACACATGCCCAGACATAAACACATGCAGAGACCTGTGGAGGAAAGGGAATAAAGACAGAAGTTTGAGATTGAAATGCAGAGCCCTGTGCCAGTAAACTGGGAACTGCTTTTTGGAGTGAGAAAGTGTCAGGGGGTGGCTATGGAGTTAATTGCCTCAAGAAGAGGCTAAAAGCAATTAGGAATGCCTGTGAGTGGTAGCTGAGGTTAAAAGTGATAAGTTGCTACCTGCTTGGCTCTTGGAGAGGGCCATTAGTTTGAAGGAGATGTTTGTTTTATCGTCTGCAAGTCCTATCTTTAAGCATCAGATGAAATAATTTGGTTGTGGCTTGCACCCTTCCGCATGACAAAGGGTACAAATACATTGTGAACCTGCTGGACAGCCTCAGCTTGATGTGGCAGGATAGTGGGGTTTCAAAGAACCTGCATTTCTGGAAGTTTTGTAAAAGTAAATAAAAAAATAACTGGAACCTCACTGCCCCTGCTGAGAGTACGTACAGAGATGCTGTATGTACAGCTAGACACCAGAGAATCCACCCATCCCTCCTCCTCTGCTGGGTGAGTTGTGGACTTCTGGGGTTTGCAAGGGCTCTTTCCTTGCAGATGCTTTGAGTACCCTTTCCAGGAGAGATAATGTGAAGTGGGAGGTGTGAGCCTGGCTGGTGTGGGGAGCCACGGGGTGGGATGCTGAGCTGGACAGCCTAAAAACTGGGTGTCTGCAAGCCTGGGCTGCACCAGGAAGGTAAATGAGGTGCAAGAGGTTCACCTGGGGAACCTTAGCAATATTCTGCCAGCTGGAGATCATTGTGTTAACTCTGTTAAGTTCTTTTCTGGAAAAATTGCAAAGAAAAATACACTGGTTTGCAGTTAGTCCTTCAAACATGAGTGCTCCTGGACAGCCAGGGGAGCATATAGGCAGCTCTTGAGTTTAGCAAATGCTGGGACTTCAGTTCTCAGATCCATCTTAGCTTGATTTGCACTGATATGGCATTTTCATAAAATTTGGTCCTCTGCCTATAGCCATGTCTAAAAGGTTTTACAGGTCAGCTGCCAAGATGAAGTTATCTTTTGTGGACCTAAAAATTTATTTGGGGAAGGCTGGACAAGCCCATTTGGAGGCACTTTACCACTTAGCAGGTGATGGGGGGAAAAATTTGTGCACACAGCCTGAAGATGTGGAATTTCTGATCTTAAGTGGGGCTTGGAGTTCTTATGTTGGTATCAAAACCATAACTATTGGCTATTGCATAAGTAACCCTCCAATATGCATGCACTGATTTATCTTTTTCCACTTGACACTCAGGCCATCTATGACAACCCTTATGACCTCTCTTGACCTGCTGTATTTTTCTCCTTGATCTCTGAAGCGAGTGATGTCTGCAAGATTGTGCTGTCCGAGCTCCTTCCTTCTCCCTGTAGATTTTGAACATCATTAACTTGTCTTACCCACTTTGACTGGGGGTAAATGCTGTGTCGCTGTGGGTTTTGTGACAGCTGGCTGGGCTGAGCAGAGGCCTCTTGGTGCCTTCAGAGGTTCACCCTAAAGCTGACAATTTAAAGTGGGGGTGAAGGGAAAGAAGGGGGCATTAGTAATTCCTGAGTTCAGCAGAAGTTCAGCCAGAGCTTCCCCCAGTAACTGTCAGTTTCCTTCTCATCCCCCTGTATATATTTAGTTGTAATGAGGAAAGCTCAAATGTGAATGCAAATACATGATAATTTTACAGATCATCATTCCTAGGAGTGCTACAATCATTAGAAGGTGAAATAATATAAGTAGAAACATAATACCAAAATAAAGAGAGAGGAGTGAGCAAAAAAGAAAATAAGTTTTTAGCGGTGTTTTGGAAGGGAACAGAGCTTATGAGTTGGAGCTCATCTAGATGGCAGCAGCAGACATTACTTTTCCTAGCAAGAGGTGATTCATGTCTGGAGAATAAAAGTGAATTAGAAAGTTGCCTGATTAGTGATATGGGGGTTGAAAGAGCTACAGGAAAGGGTTAGGAATAGACTGAAACAACTAAGGTATCATGGATTTACAGGTGCTTCATTTTATTCAGAGTGGCTGATACTGGGCAGTTCATAAAACCAGGCTGCTATATCTGTGTAATCCCTAGCTGTATTTATTTTTAAAATAGTATTTGAGTTGAGCAGTTTTGTTCCTGTGCTGCAACAGAGTGGCTGGGGAAGGAGAACAGAGGAGGCAGCAGAGGGTTTGCTCCAGCCTGGAGACCAGCACCAGGATGTGCCAGGGTTTTGGACCACCCTGACCCCATGCCCTTCTGGAAGAGAGTCCACAGCATCAAACCAGAGGCATGTGCATTTATGGGCTTATTTATCCTCTGCCCTGTCCTGTCAAACCCAGAGCACGAAGTCCCTTTGGGCGGCTGCACCCTTTTACCCCAGCAATGGTGCCAGGCAGGGGATGTTTGAATTTGAGGTAGCCAGCTCCTTTGCTGTTGTTTTTTTGTTTTGTTTTTGGGGGGGGGGTTTTTGGTGAATTCTGGGTAAGCAGGCTAACAGAGCCAGGAGCTGTATAATTAGTGGGAGTAGGTCCCTGTGCTTGCATGGGGCAGTTTTTAGCAAGGCTGTTCAGGCTGAGCTCACTGGGCTCTGCCCTCGCATTGTGCCAGACAGAGCTGTGGGTGAAGATGAGCTCAGATGGGCTGCTTAGTGACACTGAAAATAATTAGGAGAGCATTAGTTTTAGGTTGAAATAAATGGATTGTCCAGCTGTAGCTGCTGTAGAGAGGAAGCTGAATGTTAATTAGATGCCACCAGAAATTATGGTGATTATGTATTTTTTGAGTGGCTGTTGGGAATAGTTCAATTAACTTTCACAGGGTAATGTGAATGATGTTTCTAATTGGTTTAGGGAAGGGGGAGGGTACCTTTTCTGGTTTGGGTTTTTTTTTAAACGAGGACAATTGTAGTAAAACAAAGCTACTGGAGGACGCAAAAAATGTAAGTTGTTTGATGTAACTGCTCAGAAAAAATGATTGTTCATTGAAGTAAGAGAAAATCCTTTCTGTCTGCTGCAAGAGATACGTCCTGCTTTTCTACAGAGAAAAATTAGACCCTGGCAGAGATGGGACCTAAACCTGTTTTTCCATCTCATGGTGCATTTTCTTAACTGTGAGACAAGCAGACCTCTTGAAAATAACTCTGAATTTATTTTGCTGGCTTTCAGACCTTTTTGATGCTTCTCTCTCCTTACACAGATAAAGGTGATGCCAGTAACATTAATGGAAACAGTGATTTTGTAAGAGACTATTACTTACACTACTTGCCAAGGGCCAATTTTAATATTTAGATCAGAAAACTAATTTTACAGGCTTGTCCATGCACGGGGCTACTCTGAAACAGTTGCTCCATACATATGTATGTAGGTATTGTGATAAATCAAGTGCCCACATGCAAATCTGTTCAGCAATATCTGTTGTGCTCTATATTCAATTTTTCTTTCAGTTTTTTCTTTCAGTTGTAGATCAAGCCTCTCACTTATACCCACTAGTTAAGATGTGAACACATTAACATGCCACCCACTGTGTCTGATAACCTAACACCTGCAATCTCAGCCTCAGTTCAAATTCACTCTTGGCATTATTTGTCAAGATTATTTGTAGAATAGATTTGCATAAATTGCCAACAAGCATGTACTGAACACCCAGACTTTTGTGGAATACTTTACTGGAAATGACTGGTGTGGGGGAATTTTGTCTTCCATGTAAACCAGGTGCTGCTCCTGGGGGGTTCTCATTTCAAGAAACAATAACAAATACTTGAATCTTACACACATAAAATGTGCAAAAGCCCAAGCCCAGTGAGCTGCTTTGCACAGAAAGCCTCTGCTGTTTGGACAAGGACAGTCTTCTGTGATTCACAAGGACCTAAAGCACTTGTGTGCCTGCCTAATGTGAAACTTAAAAAATGCACCATTTGCCGTCGTTCACAGGGGAAATACAGTACCTCATCACCTGACCTTCCTGGAGGCGAAGTTCGGAGGAGCCTTGCTGGTGGTGATTCAGGTAAGACATTGCCTGGTGTTTGCATTGGCCGTGTAACTTTCTGTTAGGGGCATGACTGATTTTTCTGAGCATCAGGACAATACAAGATACCCTGATGACATGCAGTGGTCAGTGCGTCTCAGAACTGAAGATGTCCCCAGCACAGCATCCTGCACTTGCACTTTTGGGGACATCAGTTGGAGAGCTGTAACCTTTCACCACATGGTCCAGCCCTTGCTTTCCTTCAGCTGTGTTCTCCATGTGGAGTTTCTTCAGTGGTCCCTGGTCATGATACAAGGGACCATCTACTTCTTTGTGTGTGACTAGAAGTCCATCCATTACAGACCTGAGTGCAAGTGTCCTGCAGCATGAAATGGGGACATAGAGACATCTCCTCTCCCCTGTACCCTGGCACATGGGCAGGCCTATGGCATGGTGTGCCCTTCTCAGAAGCAGCTGGATTGTTACCATAATAGATGCAGTTGTGTAGGGGGGAAGGATTTGCACATCTGATGGAGCTGGAGCAGTGGGTGGGTTGATTGCCTGACCAGCAGGGTGCCCCACATCTGGGACCAAGCCTTGGGATAACAGCTGGCTGAAAACTTTTGGTGGATTGGATGCATCTGGGAGCATATGATTTGCCAAAGCAAGGCTCCTGTCTGCACTGCAAACACAACAGCCCTTGCTTTCCTTAATTGCTTCCACCTAGGAAAATTGATGGCTTCTTTTATTGATCTATGTTTAATGAAAAATAGGTAGCGAGATGAATGCTTTGCTCTTGCATCTAAAATCCACTGATAATTACAACTTACGGAAGCAGTAATGTACTTCATTTTCATTTTTCCCTTGCCAATGAGTCAATTGAAATATATATTCCTTTTAGCCATAGTACTTTAATTTGGGGAATACAGAGACCCTGCACACACTTTCTTGCATGCTTGGACCACTGTGCAAATGGAAAAGTTGGGCTGGCATTGATTTACCCACTGCTTACACAGCCTGTGCTGTCCTCTTCCAGATTCATCCTGAAGGATCTACTGCTGTTTGATGGGAATTCATCAAAACTCACTGTGTCACTTCATGAGGAGCATAGGACAGCCTGGGACTGTTGTTCCTCTTCTTTGAGGATGAAGAGTTGACAATTTTAAATGGACACACCACAAGCAGTATAGTCAAGAGGAGATGGAAGAAGACTGGGGGCTCTGGCAAGTTTTGAATCTTTGAAGAATCAGACCCCCAAGGATGTTGGTCTTGATATTAAGCCCTGTGCTTATAAGAGATTGCTTTGCCATGTTCTCCTTGAGGACCTGGCTGAGCATCCAAAGAGGGGGCATGCGCTGTCACCTCCACTGAGGCAGGCTGGCTCATGCCACCAGATCTTTTGTCGTTATGAGCTCCTCCGTGTGCTGGGCCATCACCAACACTTGTAGGAACAATAGATTTTGCTGCTCCTGTGCCTGGCAGCCTCAGTTTTCCTTGTTTGTCCTCTACTCTCTTCCTCTCCTCTGGTACTTGGACACGGGAATAGTTTTCAGCCATGCTGGTGGGTTTGCTTCAGGCCTGATGTGTTGGTGCTTCCCTCCTCTGTCCTTGCTCTGCCTGGCACAGCTGAGGCTTCGGGCTCTGCTTGCTGGCAGGGAGGTGGCAGCTCACTGACAGAGCCACCACTAGGGTGACTTTGGCCATAACAGTTTCTCTGTGTCTTTGCAGCTTTCTGGGTAAGGAGGTCTGTCAGTCTGAGGGTTCATTTGCACAAACACTATGGGTGAGAAATCGAACACTGTGTTGGGCCATGTTTATTTTAAATCTCAGGGCTGCTGAGAGCTCTGTCAGCCAAGGCAGTCTCCCAACCCTTGGGAACACCAGGGCTTTCCAGGCTGGACATGGTGGGAGCTCTCCTCCCACCATAGGAGGGTGGGTTTACCTGGGAGCACCGTGGTGCTGCTTGGCAGCCCAAGTAATGGCAAAAATGATTTTTCTGTCTTCTTGTCTTAAACAGTGAAGCAAGTTTAGTGATGGGGGGAGGACAGAGTAACACAGCTCAGGGAAGAACTGTCTTCCCAGAGGACTCTGACAACACACACAAAGGGATTTTTAACCCTGGGATCCCTCTGGACTTCTGGTCGGGGTGTCTCAGGCTTGCACGGGAAGCAGTAGTTTCCTGTGCAGCTGAAGAGCATTGTGCTGGGGCTGGTCCATTCTTGCTGTGGGGTAGGAGAAAGGGTGAGCAATTTTTTTTAAACTGGTGCTCTGTTTCTCTCACTCCTGGGTTGATGGACACTGCTGTTGTCCGTCCCAAGGATGGCTCCAGCAGCAGGCTGAGTGAAGGTTGGGATGCTGTACCACCTGTCTCTGGCTGTAGTAGGCAGAGTAGTGGTTCTTCCAGGAGAAAAAACACCTCGGATGAGCTAGTCTCCCATGATTCCCACATGGACCTGGTGGTGCAGTGAGTGTGCTGGTTTGTTCTGTGCTCTTGTCTGTGGGTGTCAGTCCCTAGCACTGGGAGGGGCTCCTCCAGGCAAGGGAGATGACTCTGGAGCTGGTCCAGGTGCATGCAGAGTCCTGGCACTGGGTCCCTCCTGGCATGGGTACCTTCCTCTGAGGCACCGATGCCTTCTCCAGCTACCTAGAAACTGGACAAGAGTAAGAGAATAAAGGTAGGTATTTCTTTGAAAGGCCTTTAAAGGTACACTCTGGGGAGCCAGAGGCTACTTCCAAGATGGACGGCAGGGCACGAGTTCTTCACACTTTTATAGGTTTGGTCCATTTGCATATCAGCATAAATTCACCAGTTAAAACTTTAGCTTTCTTCAATTTCCCCATATCTCTAGAGGTCCCAGCTTACAGCTTTGGGCCTAGGACAATCTGGGTGTCCTTGGACAGCAAGCTCAGAGCAGCTTTGTTGTGTCTGTCTGGCCTAAGAGAGCAGCTAGCAAGCTACAAGAAGCTTCAGAGTTACACACTAGGCAATACAGGACTTGAAAAAATATAAAAGTTAAAACCTAAGGCATCAGCACCACTTTAGGAAATGTGTTATTTCCTGTCTTTTCCTTGTCAGCTCTCAGCAGTTTCTGTGTGTGCCCACCAGAGAGCAACCCCAGCACAGGGTTCTTGTCTCCAGGGAGGTGGATTGTAGGGCTGACTGTGAGGTCAAATCCATCTTCCCTCACCCCTTCCAGCCCTATGCCCTCATCTCAAACCTGAGCTGAACAGTGAGTTTAGGCCCTCTGTGTCCTGGGTAAGAGGAGTATTCCACAGGGAAGAAGGACATGCTGGAGGAGAGAGGCGAGAGACTCTGCCTGTGTCTTCTACAGCAAACCCAGTGCCATCTCCAGGGAAGGACCATGCCATGAATTAGCAAGGGACATCAATCCAATGTACAGGAAACAAGGGTTCAGACAGAGCTTAACAATTTGGATGGCTAAAAATCTTGGTGCTTTTTGCAGTTTCCTGTAAGTGCATAGACAAATAGTACTCATCTTGTAGAAGCACAGAATCATTTAGTCTGGAAAAGACCTTTAAGATCCTCAAGCCCAACAGACATCTCAGTGGGTATCTTTGGTGCTTGAACAGGTAGCTGGGTGTCTTGGTGGGGTTTTATATGTGAGACTCCATCCCAGTGTTTGGGGAAGGAGCAGGCCCGTGCTTTTCATGTATCCTCAGGCTTTGTGGGTGTTGTCTCAACCTCAGTGCTGGCAGGAAGTCCCAGGGTAGGCAGTCGCAGCTGGCCTTGGAGGTGGGGTTCAACTATGCAACATCAAATACCTTACTTGAGCTGCCTGGGTCAGGAGGGAGAGATGGGCAGGATTGGTTTTTCCTGGGATAGACACAGTGCAAGGGACTGAATCTCCTGCTGGAAGGACCTGTCCCTCCCCCTCCATGCTTCACTTGAGCTGTAGGAGCAGCACTCACATGCCAGTGGTGGGTGTCAAGGTCTGTGGCACTGCTGAGCTGCAGCCCCAGTACCTGCAGAAATGGGCTTTGAAACAAAGCTGAGGGAAGAAACAACTCCTTGCTATTTTTATCCTTGCACCAGCCCCCGGGGATTTCGATTGACAGGATTACTAATGAAGCCAATATTATGAGTTTAACTATGAGTGAAATAACACAACTTCTGTGGGAAGCAGAGTAAAAGACGCAATTATACAGTAGTTTAATAACAGCACGCTGCTGCTGCTGGCTGGGTAGCTGAAAACTTAGAGTTGACAGTAATTAGATTTTTCCATTCTTCCTGTTAAATAGCTATAACAATTACAACAGAAAATAATCTGATTCTCTTTTATTTCATGCTGTTTTCATCTTCTAGTTGGTATCCATTTGGCCTTCTGGTTGTTCTTTTATATGCTTTCAGTATCTGGTATTTAAGACATGCAGAAGTGGGACAATGTTAAAAAAATGCAGAAAGAACTAGGCATGAGCAAATGGCCAGTAACACTCTTCTGAGCATGAGGAATCCAGTGGATTGAATGGACAGTGAGGGCTTTCCAAATTGATTAACTCTGAATAGCAGCTGGACTTACAACCACGGGAGTTATTCCAAATCATATAAAATTACAGTAAAAAATGAAATGTTAGAAATTAAATCCCCATTTTACCTGTCTGTTACTATAATGTGCCAGATGTAGATAAGCAGGAGGGATGGAGGGAGGTGCTGTGGCACATCAGTCTGCACTGGTTGCTTGCTGCCCTCCTCTGTCTGATGGGATGGGAGTCCATGCTGTGATGTGATTCTGGGCTTCACTCCCACCTTGGGCTCCATGCTGGGATGGCAGTGTGAGTAGTGGGGGTGTTTGTTGGCTGGCAAAGAGCTGGACTTGCACAAAAATCTGTGAGGTCCCTCAGATCTGCTGGAATTCTTCTCTTCCCAGTCTTTGCTGCTCCTCCACAGCCCTGCAGTGCTGAGATTTGTGCCTTGCAGTGCTGGAGCTGTACAGCCTTCTCACGTCCCTGTTATTCACATCCCAAGTGATGCTTCCTTGTCTGCTGCCCTCCTTTCAAGCACTGTCCTTTTATTTTTTCCTCTGTGTCTAGACAGCAGTAAGTTTTCTCTCATGGCATAGAAACGTGAATTACTTTAAAAATACACAGTTGTTAAACTTGCAGGGTGAAACTTGATGAGCCAGCAAATGTGTGGCATTTTGGTTGCTTATGATCATAGCTTAAAAGTGCTGCACAGCACAAAGGGAAGAACTCTCAGGTTTGCTTTCACCATTGAAAGCTCAGGATGGGATATTTGCTTGGAGATGAAAAGTATTCTTCCTTTTGCTCTCCTTTACCTTGTAATGTAAAAGATCCAGGTATGATAAATTGTATCCTGGTTGTGATGTTGTGCAGGGAATTTAATGTGAGGTGGTGTTTTGCAGCTCTGGTGCCTGGTGGGATCTCTGACACACAATAAATACATTCTGCACAGCATGTCTCTGGTTTTATTTCTTTTACTCTGTCGTGGCAGGAGCATCACAGTTCAACTTCACACTTGTATTTCAGTTTTAAAGCACTGTGGAGGTGCTCAGAGCTGATAGCAGGGCAAAGGCCATTTCCAGGTTTGCCTCTGTCCCATTTGGTTCCACTCATTGAAGAAATGCGTTGTGCTTTTGGCAGACACAAATGCTCCAGACAGTACTGGGAAAAATGCAAATGAAAGACTTGATTTCAGCCCTTCCTCACTTTAATAAAATGCTGTTCATCTCTCTGGTACAGCCTTTTTTTTTTTTCCAGGGGTGTTTAAAAACTTATCCCCCCTCTTAGTTTTTCTACCTCTACCTCTGAGGCTGTGACTTTCAGCTCATCCCTGTGTCACTGGAAGTTGTTCTGATGGTTGTTGCAGTCTGCCATCCAAAGCTGGTACCTTCCAGCATGTTTTTCTGGTGCTAGTCTTTCAAAAGTGGATATAATCCATTAATCACAGTGTGTGACTGTGTTGAGGCCTGTTGCCAGGTTTGAGCCAGGCGGACGAGGTAGTGAGCGGTGCGTGGGGTCTTGACACCTGGACATGCACTGGTGAAGAGCAAACTTCTAGCGTGTGCTGAAACAAATATTCCCACGTGTTCTGTGTTCCTACTGGCCTGTGTGTGAGGGACAGGAGCAGCTCAGAACAGCTGGTGCTGCTCTTAGGCTGTGTCTGCTGCCCCCACAGGCATCGTTCTTTTGCAAAGCTCTGGTGGAAGAGCAAAAGGCTGGAAGGAGTCACCTTTAGGGGCTGGCTCAACGCATGGGCCACTACCTGGACCTAATTTTGGCTTGGGAGAATGAGGGAGAGGAGAGCTGTCATCTCCCCCCTTAGCTCCATCTGGAATGGCATGTGTGCTTCTGGGTGTGTGCTGTGCTGATGCTCACATAGTGCCCGAGTCACCACCCTGCATTAGCTTATTCCAGCACATTTCCTTGTTACAAAATTAGATCCCTTTTGCAAATTGCTGCTGCACTAATAATTGAATTCAAGGGGTATTTTTGTTAGTTTTCTTTCTCTTCCTCCCCCATCTTTTTTTTTTTTAACTGGAGTAAAACAGGAATAAGTCAACAGAATCAAGCCCTTAGTGCTTTCAGCAACATGCTTATTTAAATTGGATGCAAGAGGGTGTCTGTGTTTACATTTGGCCTGCCAAGAATCTCTGTTTCAGAAACTGGCTTACATAATATGTCAAAATTGGTTTACTCATTAGCATTGCAAACTGTGTGAAGCAAGCTGCAGATTGATAAAATCGCAGCAATATTTGCATCCAGATCTGAGTGGCACAGGGGGAGGGGAGGTTCATTAGGAAACGTTCCATTTCCACTAGAAAAACAAATGGTTTCCAGTTATAGATCTCAGACTTCGTTAATTTTCTGTCTTCCCAAACTTAAATAAAGATTGAGAGGGAAATGTGAAAATCTCTGTTGGCAAAACAGGCAGCCTATCTTAATATTTCCTGTGCTGGTGGGTTGTTTACAGCAGTGGCTCCAGGTAGGCTGATTATCCTCTCCCAGCTGGGGCTCCAGCCCCTCTGCCAGGCTCCAGCCTGCTTGGACATCACTGCTGCCTTGACTGGTGCTTTTGCTGCAGCACAGGTGGGATGGATAATTTAATATTTAATATCATTAATTAACTTTTCCAAATGTGGAGTGGGCACCGATGCGGTAGCATGGCCCAGAGGGCCTTTGGTGGTGCTGCCTGTTCCTGGCTTTACCTGGCCAGGGCAAGGGTGCAATCCAGCCTTGGACAGAGCTGATGTGATTTTAGAGGTGTCTGTAAATCTTCATGCACACACGGGAGCAGGCATGAACAGGGCTTCTGGGGTAATATGAACAAGCTTGGTAAGAATAAAGCAACAGAGCAATGAGAAGCTCTAAGGGTAGGGTAAGGGTAATGCTTTGGGATTTTGCAATGTGGGTGTTGGATACTTTGTGGTGGGGAGCCAGATTTTAGGAAAAGTTTCTTCACTGAAAGGGTAGCCAAACATTAGGATACGCTGCCCAGAGAGGTGGTGGAATCTCTGTCCCTGGACGTGTTCAAACAACGCACATGTGCTGCTTAGGGATATGGTTTAGTGGTGGACTTGGCAGTGCTGCATTAAGTTGGACTCAGTGATCTTAGAGGTCTTTTCCAACTTTGGTAATTCTGAGCTGTCCTCATGCAGATGCCTCCCCTGAGTCCTGCTGTATCCAGGGATAAGTCACTCCCCAGGCTGCAGCCTGTCCTGTTGCTGGTGTCACTGCATCCCTTTCAGCAGCACTGGCCATGAACCTTGCACAAAGTTGATGCAAGTCTGTTGGATGTGTGCTGCTTTTTAGTCATATCTAATAGTCTGGGGCTAAAGTCCCGGGAAGTTTTTTATTTTGCTTTGAAACTCCCAACTCAAAAATCAGAAGTAAAAAGCTCTGATACAGCACACAGACATGGGATAGCAGTGCTGGTTTGGCAGCAGCTCTTCTTGTGCTTGGTGATACTGAGTGCCCCATCCAGTATTTCAGATGAATTTTTGAAAAGGAATCTAATAAAGCTGGAGAAAGAACCAGCCTGCAGTGCTGCAGAGTCTGCTGCAGCCTGACAAGTGTTTTGCCTTGTCAGCAAACACCAGCACATTCGCTTTCAGCAGTGTTAGAACTGACCCACAGCATTCATGGTGTGTTACTGGTTAGGGAAGAAAAGCAGGGTTTGGTTTCTGTATCCTGTGGAGTCTGTGTTGCAGTGTTGTTTGGAGGAGGTGTGTGACAGGACAGATCCTCATCTGCTGCAACCCATTGTGCTCTGGCTAAAGCTGCATCCCTACATCCCACACAGGTGCCCAGGTGGGCATATATTTTAGAGAGCTGAGACATGGCAGCTCTCAGCTCAGCAAAACTCTTTTAATGTATGTTTTTCAAAGTTTTCAGAAGACTTTAGTGAGTTTAAATAAGCAGTTGTTAGCTGTGGGAAGGGAAAATAAATTTTCTTACTGGAAAATGAAATGAGAGGTGTTTGCATTTCATTTACTCTCACACCTTGCAGCAAGAGGCTGGTCACCATGAGATACAGCGCATTTGAGTGCCAGCTGGAGAACTGAATGCAGTGAAGAAAGCCAGAAACAGTGAGATGCATCAGCTGGAAAGCTGAGGCAAGCTGAGCATCCTCCTGCCATCCTCCACCAATGTGTACCCACAGGCTGGAGAAGAGCTCCCAGGGCTGCAGGAGAGCCAGCATCACCCTTTGTGCTGATGCAGTGGCTGGTAAGTTTTGTGTGGTCCTTGGTCACCTTTGACCACGTGGAGTGTGAACGTGACTGCAGAGTGCAGCTCCTGCATTTATAAGGCATCAAAGGGCTGCTCACAGTGCAGGGGGAGGCAAGTGCTGGCCAGCTCTGCAGACCAGAGTCGCTGTGGTGGTCAGTCTTCATGGCTGGGGCTCAGGCAGCGTGCAGGTAGCTGGTGAATGTTTTCGTCTGTGTTAAAATGCACCACACAGCAGAGCAGTGCTTCAGCCTGAAGAACTCTCTGAGCATCACAGCACCTCATCATTACAGCCTCTACCATCATCAGGCTGTATCTGCTGGAAACACGGGGCCACATCCATAGCAGTGACATCTGTCAGCCTGGCTGTGCAGCTCCTGCTTGTGGGAAAGGGGCCTGGAGTACTGTGCTCATAAAGGGCTGTCAGATGCTTCTCTGTGCCTAGATTCTGCTAGAAGTGCCAGCCCCCAGCAGATAAACTGTACTATCAGATGAATTCAGCTTCCTTGCTTTTGTCTTCAGGATTTTCCCTGTGAATTCCAACACTTACTGCACAATGTAAGTCCCAAGCCACTGGGGAAAAGCAGTTTTGCTGTGCAGAGAACTGTTGTCACCCCACAGGTGTTTCCATATACCAGCATGGTACTCCTGTCTCCTAATAAAAGGGAAATTTGCCTTATGTCACATGTATTTGAAAATACTTGATGCTGTGTGCAGAAAAGAGGGTAAAACAGTGATCAGCATTTATCAATAAACAGCACAGTATGGCTGAGTCTTGGTTACACCAAGTGATGCTGGGGCACGGGTGAGTGCAGAGCAGACACCTTGCCAAGAGGGATCCATGGATCCATTCCTGCTCTTAATGTGCTGATGTCCTGAATGCAGAGCAGAGATGTGGGACTGGCCTGAAACCCCTCTTGTGAGGAGGTTTGCTGTGACAAGGCATGGGGTTTATGTCTGTATGTAGCTGCCAGGGGGAGCAAATGTGGCACCTTCCCAAAGAAGTGGTGTTTGTCTGCCACTGATGTGGTACATGTGGTACACTGTGATGCTCACAAACAGGTGCCCGAGCTCATCCTCTGATACATCTTCCTCCTCCCAATACACATGCAGCACAGCAAAGGTTTTGTTTGGATGGATTAATAGCACAAAAATTTTCTCTCTTGGTGCAAGGCAACTCATGGGTTTCCCTCTGGTTTTCTCTGATACACAAAAAGAGAAAAAAGCTCAGATTCCAGGAGGATGCTTTGGAGGTCTGGTCCTGTGCAAGCTCAGGGTGAGCTCAGCACACATGGAAGTATGGCAGACTTGAGAGGTTTTTTTCCCCTTTCTGGATGGGCTCCTTGCTGCAGCTGCAGGGCAGCTGTCTGAGGTGCAGTGAAACGCATCTCAAAGTGTGAGAGAGTCCAAACAGCCCCCAAACCCCACAGTGAAGAAGCACTGCTCCAATGAACATCAGTAAGTGGTAGCATTTTGGAGGATCTTCAAGCTTTTCTCAACTTTAGCCCAAAATTGTGAGCTGATTCTTTTCTACGGAGCACACGCGAGAGCCAGAGCAATGCTGCATTAGCAGGGGGTGGGAAGGGGCTGCATCTCACAGCCCACCATGGTGGTACCTACACCACAACAAAGCAATCAGCCCCTTGCTGAGGGGAAAGGGTTTCTCCACTTAGGCTGCGTGTAGTCAGTGGCTAATAATATGAGCATTTTGCCATCCCTCTGCAAACAAAGCTGAGGCTGCTGCCTGATTGGTATATCATCTCACTTTCTCTCAGCATTGATTTTCTTGCTCTCCTATTTGCTTCATAAAAAGCGAGGCAAGGAGCTGGTGCTTGCTTGCTCCCTCTCCCTCCCTCCCCCTCTCTCTCTCTCTCTTTCCTGTGAGAAGCTTTTGGGAGCCTTTATTTTTAGTATGAGACAAACCTTGCTTTATTTCAAGACACGCAAGTTGGATTATAAATCCTTTTGTAAATGTGTATGGTGATATTTGCTCCGGTAAGTTATATGCATCTCTATTCGTGTAACTGTACTGGTTGGGGGAGAAGTAGGGTTTTTCAGGAATCGTGAAGCCCACAAAATTGTGTTTAGGCTTGGTTTCTTTGTAGTCTCATGCTGAGCCAAACTGTTCTGTGATTATTAGATACGTTGAAATAATTTCAGTTTGTATTTTGCTTTGCAGAGAGGGATGCCTGCTTTGAAAACTTGTTTTGCACTTCATTTTACTGCAGAAACATGGACAATGATGATTAAAGGGAAAAGGAATGCTTATTTATCGTGTTCCTTCTGGCATTTTAAATCAAAGGTGCCTCCAAAATAATGCAGCAATATTTGATATTTAAAAAATCAGCAAAAGCTATTTAATATTGATCAAGCTGAAGTATGTAATTTGACTGCCTATTACCTTAGATCAATCTAAAATATGACAGCTTGGCAGCAACTTGCTCCTCATCAAAATGTGTTAATGAAATAAAGAAAATCTTTAATTAAGAAAATGACTTACTTTTCAGAGTGTAGCATCATTAATACAGGACAATAGACTGTTGCTTTGACTTTCTGCTCCCTGCCTTTGCTTTTACAGCTCAGCAGCCTCATTCCTCAGCCCTCTTGGTTAACTTGGAGACCTCTGTTACCTGTGAGGTGCAGTTATTTCTCTCTCCCCATCACAGCTCCTGGTGAGCCTTCCAGGCAGCACAAGTCAGGGACTGTAATAGTAGGCTGAGGAAAACAAGATGTATAGCTTTATACTTTCAGACTATCTAATACTTGAGTTTGCAGCATTATACTGGTTAATTTATTGACACTTTAATTCTGTTATACTTGAACTGTATCCGTGGGAGTCGATAGCTTTGGTGCTCCAGAAGTCTTTAAGAACTCCAGCTGTAGCAGAAGTTGGAGCTGCTAGGAGAACATCTTTGAGTATGTATCTGCTCAGAAAATCAACAGATGATACTTAGAATAGTCTGCTACTCTCATGATACCCAAGACACAGGGTATGCTAACAGATATATGAAGTATACTTTAGTAAGATGTTAGAAGGCTGTAGCTGAGTTTGTTAAACCCACAGGAGAAGGTAAGGATGTTGTGTCTGGAAGCCCAAGCTAAGCTCTTCTAAAATCTGAGAGAAATTTCAGATTGGCAATAAGTGCTTAGTCATTTTAAGATGCTTTTGGACAGCTTAAATTGTTTCCTGCCCCTGCCCCCGCCCCCCTCCTTTTTTTTTTTTTAAGGAAATAGTTGACTTGCCTTCTCACCTGCCTGAAGAACAGCTGATGGGAAAATTTGGTGGTGTGCCCCTCAGCAGTGGCTCACAGGCCCTGCTGGGTCTGTGCCCTGGCTGGGCTGAGCTGATGCTGGTGCACAGCATCCCACAGGCAGCCAGGGCATGCCACAGGCGAGCCCAGGTGCTTTGCTCCTGAAAATGTAGTTAATAGGCACTCAGTTCAGAGGCTTTCTGGTGGTTTTGTGATTACTGTTTCATAAGGACCATATATATTTAGAGCAGCTGCATAGCTTGAATATATGTGCTTGGCACAGAAAACATGGTGCATAAAATGTGCCATGTTGCCACCGTGTTATAGGCATATCCCACGGTCCTGGAGATGGAGAGAGGAGAAGAATCAGGCAGCAGTCTTTTCTTCATCCAGCAGAATCGTGATTTATTTAATTAATTACAAGTTCTTTTATATCTTTTTCTCTCACAGAACAATTGGTCAAACGCATAGCCACCTCTGGTGTGATAGGCTAAATTCTAAAAACATACTTCTTAAAACATTGGTCCTACTCTATCATAAACAATTTCTCTAGCAAGGTCACAGGTGTTCTTTAGTTTTGAGAATATTTCTGATAACTTATGTGAGAAAGAGCAGTTTCTCACACAACAGAAAAAAGCTGCTTTTAGCAGCATTTTGCATCGACACCGTGTTAGAGAACAAGATACATAACAATAATTGTCTTTTTCACAGTCCTTTAGCTCCTCAGGTGTGGAGGGTATGGGTGTCTGAGCAGTGCACATCTCACACACTTTCTAAGCATAATGCTGCTTGCCTGAGGACAGCGTTGGGCATTTCTCACGTTGCTCAGCCCTGGTATCTGGCTCAATGCAGCATCCTCCAGGTGAGCAGGTGATGGTCAGAGAACGTGTTTGGGTGACCCAGGAGGGGAGGGGGCTGGGTAGTATGAACTGAAAAGCACAGTTCCTCCTCCTACCCTGCAAAACTAAAGGCCTGGTTTTTCTGTGCCACATAACTCATCACAGCAGGGGTGCCAGACTGCCCTGAAGCCAGGTTGTGGTTTATTAAGGAAGGCAGTTGATCTCATCCTAATAGCTTTGAAGCAGGAAGAGTGGCTTGAAATGGCTGATTTGCCTGCAGGTAGGGGCAGGTCTCATCCCTGTGCCTGAGGGCAGGTTGCCAGCAGCCAGGGGACTTAAGGCACAAAGTGAAATTGTGGTTAAGTCCATTGCTGCAAGACTTTCTCTTGGCAGAGGAGCTTTTGGCTGAGCAGAAATGATCCCATCAGCCCTACATCTCTACAGAGTAGGGCTGACACAAACTCAGGGGGAGAGGCGAGCTTGCCCTGCTCATCATGCCATACATACAGAAGTCTTTAGTGTTCATGGGGTTTTGTCTCTGTCCTTTTGCCCATCCTCATGCTGCAACATGTGATGATCCTTCATCTCCAGCTACTCAGTGGTAGCAGGTCTGGGGGCAGCTGCTCCCCAGCCCAGTACCACCAACCACCACTCAGCTCTCAGACCTTGGAACAGCCTCCATCACCTCCCCAGGAGCGTGATACCCACTCTGCAAGATGACTTCAGGCTGATATGCAAGCCAGGGCTTAGTGCAACTGCAGGGACAGGTTCACAGCATGGTGCTTTGCAAGCCTTGGGACTGAAAATGTGAGATTGGTGCTGGTGGGAAGGAGATGTCACTGTCCCCTGCTAGCAGGTGCATCAGGGTTTGAAAGGGGTTTGAAACCTTATTTTAGGGGTATTTGGATCTCAGGATCTTCACTTCCTTGCAGACCTGTCTTCCTGGCTGCTCCTCTAGCAGCTCAAACAAGTCCTAGAGAAATTCCATAAACTCTTCTAAAAACTGATTCCTTAAACATCTGGCTCCTCGTGAATGTCCAATACTCTTTTTTTAGCCAAGTCCTTGGAAGACTTAATGAGTACTTTCCTCACCTCTGTTCATCCTGTTCACATCAACAGAAACTCTACAGGGGGAAAGGTATTTGTATTGATATTGGGTAGCAGCTGCCTGTCAGTGCTGGTGATGGCAAGTGGTACTTTATTCTTCCTGTTACTCTTGATAAAGAGTTTCTGTAGAATTATGTGACCAGTTTTTTCCAGGGAATTTTTCCATGAACATAGGATGGTAGATGGCAACCTAATGTGGAGTTTGGTTTTTCCTGATTTTGCTTGTGGGCTTTCTTTCCCTCAGCAAGCTGAGCACAAGTCGTTTCAAAGATTAGCATATCACACCTTTGTGAGTTCCACTCGTTTGTGTGTGGTGGGCTGGAGACTCGCCCAGCTGGTCTGAGCAGAACCAAGGTCTCCAGGTCCCTCCTGAGCTTTAGGTACCACTGCAGGATGCAGGTATTTGGGTGCAGTGCCATGGACTGGGAGCAGGAAAGGGCCACGTTCCTGTTCAGTGCATCCCTGCTCCTTCATCCAGAGCCAGCGTGGGCAGCCTGATGTGAGATGAAGAGATGAAGCTGCTGCCTGCCAACACTGCAGCCGTGTGTCCGTATACAGGCAGTAGGGTTGCTGGAGAGCCCAGGGGGACATGTATCTCCTTGCTGTGCATGTGGTGGCAATGTGCCAGCCCTGAAGAAGCTGGAAGGGCCCATGGGTGTGTCTGGGCTGCAGGTGAGGTTTGGGCTGGGGACACACCCCCCTGTAGAACCGTGGAGCTTGCTCAGGCTTTATTTACTTCAGTGTCCAGTGCAGATGGAGGGTCTGGCTCTGCCAGTCGTTAGTTTGCAGATATAACCAAAAGGTTGCAAAGAGCCCTTGCACCTGCAGTGAAGCTCTTTGGTAAATGAGCTCTGGGGCTAGAGTCATGACAGTACTGTGAAACTCTTCAGCCCTTCTGTCCTGTCCTGTGCCACCTCTTATTTTGGAAAAAAAAAAAAAAGACAAAGAAAGAAAAGAAAATGAAAAAGATGTGCTAAGCCCGTCTGTAGAGACAGAGGAAGAGACAGGTGATCAGCATGGGGTATCTGCAGTGCTGTGCTTTCTCTCTCCTCTCTTTTCCAAACTGCTGGGCGTGTGTCAGGGCTGTCTGTCCATCTGTCCGTGCACAGGCTGGATGGGTGGGAGAGCCCTGCGCCAGCTGAATGCCTGTGCAGCAGCTCATCTGTCACCAAAACTCCCTGGCGCCGTGGCAAGGCAAATATGCTGCAGGAGGCTGTAAAGCTGTAAACATATGGGCACTAACAACAGATAAAGTGAGTGATTTAGTCTAAGAGGCTTGGTGGATTACCATAAAATGTATCTTAATTAGAAAAGCAATCAAAGTTGCACAGAGTCAGTGAGGATGAAACGTGTCTGTTGGCAACAGTGAGCGTTCTGTTCCCCCATACCAGGGGATGTGGATGGCGATGGATGCAGCTCATGCCCACTTTGGGTGGTTTCCTGGGGTTTGCCCGGTTCAGCCCTGCGTGCAGGCTGCCCTCAAGCTGAATTATTTGTTCTTTGACCCATGAGACCATCCTGTGAGCTGCTCAAAATGAGACTGAGGGTGGACTCAGGTTCCTTTAAAAGCATTAACAAACCAGAAACTGCTGAAGGCAAAGGAAGAGAGCATTTGCACATTTTCCTTTAAACTCTGTACCATTACCCAAAGTGTTTGGCATGTATAGTACAGCTAGTCCCAGATAAAGGACTGGGGCTTCTAAGTACTACCATAACACAAATAATTAATAAGTCTATCTCCCTCACTGTGTCCTCATCTTACCAGTGATCATGGCCGTAATTAGCTTTCACCTGATTCTGAGTTTATAGCATGTTCAATTGTTTTTTCCATTCTGCTTGTGTTTTCTCTGCTTCCTTATTTTAGTGGTCTTGGCTTTATTCCACAGGCCAGCGTCTACAGATGAAAAAAAAAAAGCTGGATAATCATCTCCAGCAGTGCAGATGTAAAGATTGCAACAGCCAAAAACATATTGATGCATTATTGGTTTTGTACAAGTGCCTGGGTTTTTTCCGGGTTCTGGGAGGATTTGAAGTACATTGGGAAGTGGCACAGAAGATTTACAGCAGCTGCTGGCAGCTGAGAAAAAGGGATGGATAAATGATTGTCTCAGAATTAGGTATTTTGAACCATGAAGGAAATGGAGAACATTCAGGTGAGATTTTGGAAAAGTTTTTTCTCTGTTTGGAAGCAGGTATGGGTGCTGATTTCAGAGAACGTGAATGGAGGGGTGTTGAAAAAAAAGGAGACATGCAAGAGGTGTGGAGCAGCACAGGAAGGGGGAGGATGTCGGGGAACAGGACAACTTAATCTGTCCAGATGAAGTGTTTCAGAGCTAGTGAGATAAGGACAATGTTGTTAGCATTTCATAAATATGTTGTTTAGGTGTTGCTTTTTATGATTTAAGTGTGGGAAGGAGAGCAATACCATCTCTGGGGACAGAGTTTGAGAGGAATGGCAGAAAAGGAGAGGGAGGTTTTAATTTTAAAAATGTTTCTTGCTCAAAATGTTCCCTGTGAATTCCCAGAGCTCAGCAAAGCAAACGTTCATTTATAGCCCATGATCTTAATTATTAAAAAATAAATTATTTTTACCATGTGGGCTGATATTTAGCCAGAAGGAAATTCATATTCCAGCCTTTTGCACAGAGGTGGGTATTGAGGTCAAAGCTAGCTCCAGTGGATTTTTCTATCCAAAACTGGTTTGAGATGAGGCAATGGGCCCCATGTTTGGAGACAGAGCCAGTGCAGGTGTATGGGACAGCAGATGGAGAGGCAACAGATGACACCAGATAGTTACACTGGAGCCTAGGGAGCTGAGAGGAAGCTACTAATGGCCTCTGATGAGCATGGACGTGATAATAATGAGGTTAATGCCCATTCATTCACCCAGAAACATCTTCAGGAATGTGTAATCCCTGCTAGTCAATGGGCAGTCATTAGGTCATAAATAATACAGCATGATTGAAGGACAAGAGCCTTTCCTGTAACAATAATTTTCCATCAGTGCTGACCCACGGAGGGTTTGGTTGCAGCCCCCTTGCTGTGCTACACAGCAGGGACCCATCTGTCAGCATTTTCTGGTCAGAGGAGTGCTCCAGCCTCTCAGTTCCGCTGTGTGCATCTGTCACCAGAGCAGGAAAATTCTCCTCAGGAGCCCAGATCCATGGAGCAGTGCTGGGAAAGGAGCCGAAGCTAATGGAAAGAACAAAGACACAAATTAGGTGAGGAAGCAGTTCCAGGAGCCGTCAGGAAGTGTTGCCAGAGGACAGTGGTGCCTGGTGGTGATGCTGGGAGAGCTGGGAATGGGGCTGGGCTCCCTGGCTGGGAGAGGGGCCTGGTCCCAGCCCCAGCCCAGGGCAGATGGTGTGTACACTGTGTGAAACACTTCTTTTGCAAGCCAGGTTTGTGGTCCCCTGCCATCCAGTGCTGCAGTGGAGGGGGTGTGGCGTAGTCTTGGTTGTAGTTGAGCCCCTGCGCCTGTATTGACCATCAGGGTTTTAAAGACATTAAGTTCAGGGGCACTTTCCCTTCACAGATTGCTTCCCATGCATGCATGTCATTCAGCAATAATGTAAATCCCTGTGATTATTAGAGGGAGTAAATCCTACTTACTAATAACTTGGATCATACTCTGTATGCATTTATATTACCTTATAGGCCATTTTAAGCTCAGATGCTTTTAAACCCACCAAGCAAAAGAGGAAACAAGCAGCTGTCCAACCTTTTTTATTTTATAATTAAATGTTTACACTTGTTACACAATAAATCCCATATAATCAGGCTGTAAAGTCTGCACAAAACCTCTTGTTTTCTGGAGGGAGCAGAAACACAGTTACATTTATGCATTACCCTGAGTGTTTGCTGGGTTGTTGCACATTACCTGTTAGTAAAATGAGAATTGACTTAAGCTATTAGAAAAGCTCTCTTGTACCTCACCATGGCTTTCCATGGTTTTGCCTACAGTGGTCACATGTGGCTGGTGCCAAAGCAGCTCTTGAGACAAGAGGAAGGGGACACGGCCTGGGAGTGGCTGCTCTCCAGGGCTCTGGGCACTGTCACAGTGTGGATCCTGGTAGAGACCACTACGATTGTTGGGGGTTTTTTTGCTGGAAGTGTAGGACTAGAAAAGCTCTCAGGCCCAAAAAGGAGCACATCTCTGCTGCAGTGACATACGTCACAGCATGAGTCATTCAGGGATTATAAGTACAAATCTAAGCATGTCTGTCCAACTTGTGCGCTCACGTCCTTAAATAAAGAGGGCACAAAGGGGAAGTTGTGGAGGCTTCAGAGGGAGAGCCATAACTTCCAGGCTGTTCTACAGCCAGAGGGGAAAAGGGCTGCAGGCTGTAGATTATGTCTGTGATATATCCCAAATGAAGCCATGTGCACCCAGTAATTACCCCAAGTACTCCTAAGCTTGTCTGCAGCACCTATCAGTGTCATTTGTTTCATGGAAGACTCGTCACCAGTGTGTCTATATCCATGTGCTGAAAGCAATTTATAGAATAAATTAAAAAAAAACATGAGGTCCTTGTAAATGTTTACCTCCAACCTTTGACTAATTGTTAGAAGGGCTGGGAGAGCTTGGCGGCTCTGCCCAGTTTGTGCAAGTACGTTTGTACTCCAGCAGCTTTTCACTGAGTCCAAGAAGAGATGCTATAAGTGTGTCTCTATTTTCTGCCTGTTAACTCTTCCATGCATGCTGCCAACCTTAGCATTAGCTTTCAGCTTTGTAGCTGACCCATTAAATGCTGGATGAAACAGCCTGCATTACATTTTGAACTTAATAAAATAGGAAAGGCATTACACAGATTCTGTCTGGCCATCTGGAGGTTCAGTGTTCTTTACCCCAATGAATGGTTATCTAATCCTCTCATATACAGTTGGGCTTTATTCTATTAAAATATAATGAGAAAAGACTACCATACCATTATTTGGTGGAGCTAAATGGGATTTTTAGAATAATCAATGGAAGATGAATGAAAAAGATAAAGGTTTTCTTCAAAGAAAAAGAAAATTGTCTCCTTGGGATTAAAGTATTATATAACCAAATTATTATAACATTGATCTTTACTCACTGAAAAGACCCCAATTTCATTTCCATAGATCTTTCCATTAAGAATCAAATCAAGCTGGGTTGTTGGGTTTTTTTTTTTTAATTTAAAAAAATGCTAAGCATTAAATGAAGTGCTGTGCTTTAAACAGAGGATGCTGTGGGGTTCCTGCCTGCTCTGGGGTCAGGTCTCTCCAGCCAGCTGCCCTTTTTGGGTGTTCTAAAATACCAGACAGAGGTTTACTGCTGCAGATGCCCTCATGAAGATCCTACCACCCTGTAGGGAAGTCGTGGAGCAGATTGGTCTCCTCCAGGTGGATGACAGGGCCATATGTGGTTCTTCATGCCCAAACTCCAAGTTGCTCCCTCGAAATCCCTGGGGTTTTCGCTCTGCACAGATCAGGGCTGGGCTGGCACAGGAGCCTTCTTAGCAATGCTGCTGTTTATTTATGAGGTAGGGACACTATATCCCAGCAATCAGTGAACTATGGCTTTAGGGCTTGTTTCTCAGCAGGAGCAGAATATATTTCAGCTTTCTCCCTGTATAGCTGTTGAAGGAAAATTACTCCAGCTAGTTGTCACCACCCCCAACAGCACTGCGTTGGCTGTGATGCCATCCACCTCCAATTCATCAACCAGTCAAGTTGATGTAATTAGGAATCCGAAAGTCAATAATCTGATAATCTCCAGTGCACAAAGGCTTGTATGTAGGAGAAGTGATTCCAGGAAGTCTGCAGCACAGATCCGTGCAGGAAAAATGCCATATTTTGAGAAAGAAACGGGCAGAGACCCAGAGGAGAGAATGCTTCCTAATCCTTCACTGGTGACATATTTTGGGCCATCAGTTCTGCAGTAAATGTTTCCTGTACAGTCATTTAATGCATTCGAATGTCCCCTTTACAGCCTTAATAGTAACGTTCAATTACTGGTTCTGCCCTATAAATAAATAATCTCAGTTTAACGAGACACTCTGCTGGGTAAGCGATGCCGGCTGTGGGTGATGTCTCCAGAGCCCTCAGAGCAACGGGCTCACTTCTCAGTCCATGCACACTCTTGGCCACAGCGAGCAGTGGGAAGTGTAAGGCAATTGAACATTTGGCAAAGGTTTTGCAGCCTCTCTGTTATGGTGATATGGAGAAAGGGAGGTCTCGGATCCAGAGACGATTTCAGAAAAATAGGTCTGCTTTTAAAACACTCTGAACACGCAAAATGACTAACAATAGTGTAGGCGTTTTCAGTATTTTGGGTTGCTCTTTAAAAGTGTCAGGACTTCCCCTTGGCTTTCCACTGTTAGGGCAGGAGTAGGGGGCTGGGAAGACGTCTTTGGGAAAGTGTCCAGCAGGTTCATTCCCATTTTTCTTCCTCAGTGCCAAGAGAAAGCATTGGAGACCAAACCACATAGCTAGCTGCGTCCCTCACAGCCTGTTTTTGGCCACCACAACTCCAGGCAAGACTAACACTTTCTTTTTAAGATCTTGCCCTCCTGGAGGACCCACCAAGGAGCCCTTGGAGTGGATCCTCTCCTTTGCAGCAGGATAGTTTTGGGGTGCATCCCCAGTGTCACTTTGATGTCAGAGGCAGGAATGCAACACGACATAAGTAGGATCATGCACAATAGCCAACTTTATTGAGTCCTCTTTAGCTTATATAGAGTTGAAGGTCCACACGGTCGATCCCTATTGGTTGAACCAGTTGCCACCCAGCCAACCAGCCAGTAGCTGCTTGCGTCCCCAGCAGGGCCTGCTCTCCAACAGTTTATACTGGTCGGATTACATAACCTACCGGTCAAGGTACTTACATAATTTCAGTTATGTCTTAATTATTTCAGTTATAAAACAGGGAGTTATAAAATGGGATTTGTCACTATAGGACACGAGAAAGAACAAAACTCACACGGCGATGTCCGAAGGGGAATGCCCCCGAGTTTTAATTTCTTTGGTATATATAGATTTCTTAACCATGACAGTGAATTGAGAGATGAGCTTACCTCCTCTCCAGCCTCACTGGTTAAACAGACAGTCCATCAGTTCTTCCTATAAGAACATAGGAATTATAAACAAAATAACAGTTAAGTAAACATTGGCTATTATTTACATTAAAACTGTGAGAATCTCTGACTCCAAATATGTAAATATCAGAAGGCTGAAAAAGCTAGGGCAATAGGGGTTAATTATTATTGTGAGGCCTTCAGGCCAGCTGTTGACCACCACAGCAATTCCCCCTTTTTGTTTTTAAAATACAACAGCGGTATCTGTCATCCTGTCTGCAGGGCCCTTGGAGACAGGGTGACAAACACAGCACTACGTATGAAATATTCATAATGACACCATTAAAAAACCTTGACTTTTCTACCCTACTCCACAGGCCCAGCCCTTTTCAGTCAGTGATGTATCCCATAGTATCACTGGCGATGTAGCAGTCAGAAAATGGGATTACTGGTGATACAAACTCTCAAGGCGGCATGCTCCAGGCATATTAACCTAAAAGTTACAATTTTACAACTAGACTCTATGAACAAGAAATAATTCAACCAAATTGTTGAGCTCAAACAATTTAAATCAACAATTAAAGGAAACCAATTAAGTGAAGAAACAATTTGTCTTAATTCAGTTTTTTTGTTTAAAGTCCTTAGATAGAAAAAATTCCTTAAATAGACTTGCGATCAGAAGACATTCAGTTCTCTGTGTGGCAGGTGTGCAAGTTGTTAAAGTCACTGCTCCTCGACATCTGCTGGAGGATCATCATGAGGATGTTGTCTTTGGTCCTGAGCACAGTGTAAGGCAGGATGAACACACCTGGCAGGTATCCACTGTTTTCCGGTGTCCGTAGAGATGCTAGGTGGTTCAGGGTGTAGAATGCTTTGCCTGCTCTACTTTGTAGGGTCTTGCCACACATTCCCCCTTTTTGTTTTTCCAAAATACGTTTTGGAGTGTGTTTTTGTGTTCTGACCCCAGGTTTCCCATCATCTGACATAGGCATGTCAGTTTTTTCTGCTGCTTCATAACACCCACACACGATAGCCGCTCGCTTTACTTGTCTCCACACGTTGACTGGATCAACAGTAGTTGTCGGTAGCCCAGCGATGGCGGTATTCTCTCTGGATTCAGCAGAGGGGTGATGATTCTGGCTTTCTCTGTGGATATGTGTTGAGGTTTCTCTCCCTCGTT
>WEIT01014770.1:1406-13289 GCA_013389985.1 Dryoscopus gambensis | reverse complement strand
TGGTAGTGCAGCATCAAACCAGACACTGAAAATTTAGATGCTTTAACTGCCTCTTGTGCAGTTCAGTCTTTCCCAGTTGCAAACTCTATGGAGCAAGAGTCTGCTCATATGCAATATACCAACAGTGTCAATTTAGTCAGGAAAATTTTTATTCATTATGGGTATGGTGTCTCAGCGCAATAAGGAAAACCCATTTATGGAAACTTACTGAACTGTCAGAGTTATTTATTCCATACACATAAAGTTGAAAGACACTTTAAACTGAAGTGTGCTTTCCAACTTTTGGGAAAGTATACTGATACCACTTGAGTATGTCCATACTGCAAAACTCAGATGAATCAAAGTGTGTTATTCCCATGAGCAGGCTTCTCCTTTCCAGAGATTTAGAACCTAAGAAGCATTATAACTCACAAATTTAATCATATTACAGTAAAATGTATTTCTTCAATAATCCTTAAATGTAGTACTGTGTTCATTGCAAATCTGATATGCAAGTTTCAGTTGTCTCCAAGACGATAATCCATATTTTTGATTAATTGAACTCCAAGTGCTGAGCACTGTGCATATGACTGACTCTCAGTGTGTTAATTATGAACCCAGTAGTACTTCAAAATACAGATGTGTTGCAATTTTGTGCAAGCTTTCTCAAGTCTCTAACAATGTATATTTGCTTGTATTGTTAAACTTACTGCATATCTAAGCTGGTACATCTAATAGGACTGTGCTAGGCAACAGGGACTTGCCAGCCCTAAACCCATGCTCTGCAGTCTTGTTTTCTTGTCTTTGCTTTTCTGTGTTATGCTTTAGCTGTTTTTTAATCAGTATAGTTTATAAAGATGCCGATACCTGTTTTGAGGTTTCTCTGTCTGAGATTATTTCATTTCCCCATTGTATAGCTAGCAAGGAGATTAATTTTGGAGGTGTTTAGATGCTTAAAGTAGATTGCTGTGTTTAAGAAAATTCAGAAGAATTAATGTTTATTAGTCAAAAATGAGACAAAACGTGTTTCATTTTTTCTTCTCACTGAAGTCAAGAAAGTAGTTGAGACAACTTAATTTTCAGGTGCATAATGCAAAATAAAAAAAGTAAGAAATTGATGTAAGCAACTTTGTTAATTCTTGCCTAATTTCATGATACTGTGCTTCTTGAATTACAGGTTGACTGTACTGTGGCAACTATTATATAAGAAAGTGGTTTGGTATCAAGTGCAGCTGAAAAGAAAAGTGAACGAGAATGTGAAAGAGGCTTCTGTTGTCTCCTTGCTTTTAAGTCATATACAAGCAACGATCCAGTCTTCAGGAGTGACATTAGAACAACATCTGAAGATTAATTCTGTATCTGGTTAGTAAAAATGTTAATTGAAAAAGCAGGAAAATTAAGTCCAACTTAATAACAATCAGTAACTGACTACCAGAGTTTTAGAAAGTGAACATTGGGACTTTTCTTAAAATTCTTATCAGAATTCTCTCTTAAATACTTAATGTCCTGGTATGCCTGTAGATTGTATTATAATCTTTAGAGCTTCTTGAGCTAAATAAAAAGACTGAATTGAGTTCAGTTTGCTTTGAGCTGAATCTGAATGGAAGATCTTTTAATTCTGATCTCCTTTGTTCTGTGTTGCTTCTTCTGAAGTAAATGGGCATCACAATGTGTCTCTTACTGGATTTCTGTGTAGAAATTTTCTGTGTTCACTCTGTGTGATCATTGTGGGCCATGAGCATGTTGTATTCATAAATGTAGTCAGCTTCAACTAAGCATCTAAATTAGTGTAGCCCTAAGGTGAATGACTTAATCTAGCATATTTATTTTTCAAACAGTATTTAGTTGTAGCCTAATTTCTTAGAATTCACTGTCCTATGTTCTACCTCCCAATTGACTTCTACACTGTTAAGACCAGCTTCCCATTTATATCTCCCTCTACAAATTTGTTTCCTCACTATCTTCTTGATCTCTCTCCCTTAAATGACAATTCTAGCTCCTCTTCCTACAGCACTAATACGATACATTAGCTCCTCCTGGAGGAGAGCTAATACCATACCTGTCCTGGCAAGGAGTACTCAAAATCGTCTTCTCTCAAATGCTCAAAACTTAGATTTAATTGTGAGAGTAGAAGTTTCCTGGGGTATTCTGCTTCAGTAAATCTCTGCTACTGAAATAAGAGCATATGTACATGTAAAAATAACTATGCAGAGCTTTTAATTTGTTAAAATGTGACTTTTATAGGTGAGGAGCAGTTCCTTTTGGGCTCATACAGAGAATCTGTGGACATATGGAAAAGATCTCTTTGTGAACTCAAGACAAAAGGTAAGGGATAAAATCTTTTAGGGTGGAGGGGGTAAGTTGCATAATCACTTTACATTTGTGACTCTGTTTACCCTTCAGAAAGAGGGGATGAGACACATAAAGGGTACATATTTGAAATCAAGGTGGGATGAATAGACACCAGTCTGGTTGCCCGTTGAGCAAATTTTGTGCATTTCTGTTTTGATACCAGAGCTTTCCTGTGATTATGAAGTACTCAGTACAGAAAAGCTCTGGATATATCTGTGAGCAAGAAAGAGACAATGAAAAACAGATGAACAAAAATCAATTACTTTAGGAGCTGTAAAATTAAAATAATTAGTATTTGGAAAGTAACAAAATAAAACTTGAGTCAGGAATTTTCATAAGAGTTGATTTGAAACAGATATACCACAGTCTCTCTCCAGGCATCATGAGAAAATTTTCTGCTGGTTAGAATGAGGAATACGTCATTGAGGAAAAAACTTCAGCGTACTGGAAGCTTGGTTGATGTCGAAGTAACTCCACTGTGGTTTAGGCATTCTTTCTTTGAAGACTTGGCTTCCTTAAGCTCTCCGATCTTTGTCTTAGCAGTTATGCATAGTATTGTTTTGAAAACTGCCATATCTCTAGAAGTAAAAATGCTGTGGATGAGCATTAACTTACTAGGGACTTAGAAGTTGTATAGAAGCATCATACCCTAAAAGAGCTGTTCCCGATTTCTACTCCTCGAAGTGTATGTTTATGTAGGTATGTTTCTGGAGAGGAAAGAACTAGTACTACCACTTGGTGCATCTGTTTTTGTGTTTATTGGTTTTTTGTCCAATTGGACTTTAACCTTCTTTTAATCTTTTAATGCAGGAGGAAAAAGAGCATGCTTTCTTCAGCGCAGATACTATCTTGCAATATTGTTCTGTCACCTGTATCAGTATAACCTGCGTGAAGCTCAGGGACTCTGTGATCATCTGGTAAGAGAGATTCTAAGGCGATCACAGGTCTCCACAAGTCAGATGGAAAAATTTTCTGGTATGTTTATATTGCCTAAAAGTGTAATAAGGTATGTTGACACTGAATAACCCAGTGTCTAGTTTCTCTGCCCTCACATGCACACTTGACAGCTTTTGATGCTTTTCTCTTTACACTGTTTTCAGTGAGTTTAAAGACCTTTTTCTGATCTTCAGATGATATTTCAGCTGCCCTTGTTGGAATATGTGTTTAGACAACTCTCACTGTCTTCTAGTGACCGGCTAAATAATATTAGACTTAAATCCTCTCAAGGAAAGATTTTGGATAAGAAAAATAAGGGGGAAATGATGTGACTTGATTTTAAATTAACTTAACTTTTTTTATGATGCAGCATGAAAAAGTAGCAGATTTTAGTTTGTTCACCAGTCGTAATTTGTCAGTGGGATGTTTTTGCAGATACTTGTAAATTTTTTTTTTAAAACAAAGTCTAAATCTAAGTGAAATCTGAATTTCCAAGTTTGAACAAGTGGTTTTTTGACTCAGTGCTGGTCTAAATTTAGATACTAGAGGTCCATCTCCAGTCATTAAAAACCTAGTATAAAAGTCTTCTAAGATTAGTATAATGTGTAATTAGTGTAAAATATTAAGCTCTGTAAGTTCTGAAAGCTTGTCAAGGAATTAAGTAAGTTTGCTCATTTTAAAGTAATGTTTTATAACCTGTGATTAAATAATTTTAGCATTCAAAATAATTTTTCTCATAATGTTATAATTTGGTTTTTCTTTTAGACGCCAAGTATTTTCAGCATGAACTATGGATGATAACCAGCATCCATACTGACACTGCCATGGCTGTGATTCGATCCATGGCACGATTCATGGCTGCTTATTTCACAAAGCAGCTGCTCTATATCTTTCCCCCACACAATGTTGACATCCTTCATCCACTTCACATCAAACAAGGTATTTTTTTGCAATCAGTTTTAGTTACTTAAATCTTACATTTTTTCTCACGTGTATCAATGATGTCTGTTACGCTTTAACTTGATGATCAAGTCAGCTTTTCGGTGGAGTAGGAGACAGAAAAAAAGTGTAACTGATAAAATTTTTGTTCCAACAAATAGGATCATTTAGGTTGGAGAACACCTGTAAGATCATTATGTCCAACCATTAACATTACCAAGTCCACTGCTAAACCATGTCCCTAAAACTGCATCTACACATCTTTTATATACCTAGTGGAATTGAGACTCAGCCTACCTTCCTGGGCAGCCAGGTCCAATGCTTGACAACTCTTGCAGGTAAACAGTTTTTCCCGATATCCAATCTAAACCTCCCCTGGCATAACTTGAAGCCATCTCCTCGTCTATCGCTTGGCACTTGGGAGAAAAGTTGGATCCCAACCTGGCTACAGCCTACTTGCTTTCAAGGAGTTGTAGAGAATGATAAGGTCTTCCCTGAACCTCCTCTTCTTCAGGCTAAACACCCCCAGCTCCCTCAGTTGCTCCTCACGGGACTCATGCTCCAGACCCTTCACCAACCTTGTTGCTCTTCTCTGGACACTCTCCAGCCCCTCAGTGTCTGTCGTACTGAGGGGCCCAGAACTGAAACCAGCATTCAAACTGGCCTCACCAGTGCTGAGTATAGAGGGACAGTCACTGCCCTGGTCTTGTTGGCCACACTGTTCCTGATACAAGCCAGGATGCCCTTGGCCTCTTTAGCTACCTGGACACACACTGGCCGCTGTCAAGCAGCATGCCCAGGTCCTTTTCCACTGAGTGGCTTTCCAGGCTCTCTTCCCCCAGCCTGTAGTGTGAGCAGGGTTGTTGTGACCCAAGTGCAGGACCTGACACTTGGCCTTGTTGAATACCATACAATTGTCCTCGGCATGTCAATCCAGAACCCTCTGCAGAATCTTCCCTGCACTCTGTCATAGAAGGAGGTCAGGTTGGTCAAGCAGGACCTGCCTTTCTTAAATCCCTGCTGACTGGGCCTGATCCTGAATGTCCTGTACATGTCTCATGATGGCTCTCATCAAGATGATCCATGACTTTCCCCTGCACCACAGTCAGGCTGAGAGGTCTGTAGTTCTCCAGACCCTTCTTCCAGCTCTTGTAGATTTGTGTCTCTTTCGCCAGCCTCCAGTCAGCTGGAACCTCCCTGGTGAGCCAGGGCTGTTGGTAATGATGGAAGCTGGCTCAGTTGAGTACTTCCTCCAGCTCCCTCAGTACTCTTTGGTGGATCCCATCCAGCCCACTAGAACAGTGTGTGTCTAAATGGTGTATCAGGTTGCTGACCTTTTTCCCTTGGATTGGGGTCTTCATTCTGTTCCCCATCCCTGTCTTCCAGCTCAGAGGGCTTGTTATTCAGAAAACTGGTCTTACTATTAAAGACTGCGGAAGGGAAGGCATTAAGAACCTCAGCCTTTTTACCATCTTTTGTCACAATTTCGACTAAAAATCTGGCTCTGACTGACTTTGATCCTCCCAGAAGTGAGGTAACAGGAGTGCTTAACAAGTATTTGTATTGGATCTGTGATCCAGTGTGACCCCAGCTGAAAAGCCAGAGGAAAGCATTTTTTGCTTATTTAACAGTCAAGCTCTTGGAAGTCAAAATGCTTCAGACACCATATTGTCAAATGAAGTGGGAATGTCAAGTTACTTTGGTGTTGAACCCAAGTAGTACTTGTTAGCTAAGTCCTCAGCTTTTTTCTGAGAATTAGTATTTATCACAGTGAGTGGTTTCGGCAAGATTCCATTTAAAGATTTCCTTTGTTAGGAAATTTTTATTTTCAGAGCTACTTTTTCAAACGTTTGTGGGAATAAAGATTTGTTTGGAAGTGTTTTAAGTACTCTACCAGTAAGTTAATATTATAATGCCACATACTTTTCTACAGTGTTAACTTATTTTGATTGATTTTGTTTTCTGTAGTGTATTTGAATACATTGAGTATTTTTAATGTTTCTGTACTACGGCATGCACTGGTATCTACTTCTTTCTTCAGGGTCTTTTGGATGCTTAATTTGGACAGCTTTCAAGATAAAACCTACAAAATAAAACCTTGATTTTAGTACTTAATTAGGCAAAGATTGATGTATGTGGTGAGAAAATCATAGTAAAATTATGTTTCACAAGCTGGATTAGTGGGAATATCTCCTAAGTAATGCAATTGTCTGAGCAAAACAGAAGGTGTGAGAGAAGCAAATAGCTCCTTAGAATTTATGCTGATCAGCACCTCTCCGGGAGAAACAGGAAGCAAAACCTTGAAAAACAAATCTAAATCTAAACAAAGAAGGAGATACTAAATTTGTCTGAAGTTTGTCTCTATACACTCTCCTTAAATCACAGAATCACAGACTATTATGTACTGTTCTTTCTCAAAAATGCATTTTAACATTCTGTCTTCTGCAATAAGTAGCACAGTGAGTACAAACAATGTGGGTACACTAGGAAAACTCTAGAAATTTCCCGTTATCTCAGGTGTACCCTCTGGCATATCCTACAGATATGAAGACTATTTGCAAATGGTCCATCAGTGTGATTAAGTCTTTGAAGTAAAAAAACCCCACAAGTTTTGCACTTGCTTGCATATCCCACGTTATTAAGCAGAAAAATAGCCTATTCTGAACACACTATTATACCGTTGTATGAGCTGCCTGTGCCTGCTGCAGATAAACTTCCATAGTGTGCCTCTAATAAAAGTAAATTAATAATAATAGCATAGTACACTGAAACAAATCAATGAGCAATGTGAACAAATTAATTCTAGATTATTCATCTGATAGCATGCAGATTTATGTAAACTTTAAAATGTGTTTTTCATGTCACAGACTTATCTCCTCGTGTCATTCCACTGCAACACTGTTTGGTTACGAGAGCTGTCAGGGACCAGAACCTTTCATCTGTGTGGACAGCTGAATATGCTCTTGATTTGTTCCTTATTGGTGGACTCATTCCAGAGGCTGTGTGGTTAGCACACACGCTTGGGGACTGGAAACTCTCGGTTTCAATTGGTCTGGCCTACCAGCTGTATTGTCAGAACTCTGATGAGCTCTCAAGGTAAATTTACACTTGGAAATAGTATAGTATATTTTGGAATATAGTTATTTGCATGAAGTTTATTGTGACAAGCCATATATATAGCCTCAGAAATTCTTGTTCCCAGACTCCTAGTAGGTGTAGGACTTAAGGTGTTACTGTTGCTGTGACCCCTGCTCACATGGTACGACTAGTTATTTTGGCATAGGTATTCATTTAACAGACCTTCAATGGATCATGTATGGATATTACTTCATTATTCATGAGAAGTTCTTGTTATGCTTTCAGACTGAAAAAAATGGAGCGTCACCTGCCATTAAGCTTATTACCAATGCAGACTTTTCAGGAAAAGTTACAATCTTTGTTAGGACAGCCAGTAACTTCTGAACCCTCAGGACATGTTAAATACAAGAAGTTCACAGGTACTGAAAATGAAAAATAATTGTGGTTATTTTTCCTGTATTTGACTACATAGTCAGTATATATTATACTTTGAGAAAGAAACAATTGTTTTTTCTTCTCCAGTGTGTGTATTAGTGTTGTAATGTATTCAAGCACTTAACTTCCATTAAGTTGTGTGTTTTGGCTTTAATCATTCCAGAAATGGAGTGTATTATCAATCTTGTCTTCTGTATTTCTAGTGTCCAAACACTTATTTGACTATATTTGATACTAACTTGTTTGGAAGAAAACTGAAGCTTTGTTAAAACAAACAAACAGAAATTTAATGTATTAACAGTATGGGAAGTATCACACTTGAAATTAGCTACAAGAAGGTTTTTAGTTTTGGCTTTTGTAGATCTGTCTTGGTTTGAAAAGACAGGTGTCAGCTTAAGGAAGGCAGGAGCCTCCCTTGAAATGGAAACTGCAAACCCCCTCCCTCCGAATTATTAGAATTTTGAAATTAAGGGGCTCTCAGGCAAAGAAAAATGGGAATAGGAATAACAGTTCTTTACTAGGAAGTTTGAACAAGAACAAATGCAATAGTACAAAACAAAACAAAACCAAACCAAAACCAAAACCACTGACAGAGTCAGAGGAATACAACCTGACACCCTGTTGGTCAGAGAGTTGGTAGCAGTCCGATTAAATGGTGGCTGCAGTCCTCCTGTGGTGGTAGGTGTAGTCCTGTTGAAGCAGTGATCCTGTAGAAGGATGTAATTTTCCTCTGGGGATCCAGCAGAGAAGAAAGCTGCTCCTTCAGGAAATCCAGTGGAAGAGAGCTGCTCTGGTGTTTGAGATCTCAGCTCATATTGAGCATGGAATGCCTGGTTCCTCCCTCTGGGTGGGACATCTCACAATGGGATGATGAGTCATGGGCAAGGCGCTGATGGGCCATTAACAGGAGATAGTCCAGGATCAGTTATCTGTGATTCATGCAGGAGGCATTCATGGACCCATTCACAGGAGCACAGCCACACCTGGTCTCAACAGATGGTGATAGAGTACAAGCTCCCAGGCACAGCCCACCCTGCACCCCAGGACAGCTTTCCCTTTCTGTGAAAGTGGGTCCACAGGTCCAGCAGCTAGCAAGGCTGTGTTCCCCGTAAGCACATACACAAGCAGACATACACAGCGTCTATGTGCCACTGGCCACACATGAACACCTACAGACCTGCTCACCACTAAAACAGGCAGCACCAATAATCCTATCACATTTCCCTCTCCTATTGGTCAGGGTCAAGGTCTGCATATAGATGATATCTGTTTGTACAGTGTGTATCCCTCTGGTAGCTGGGCCAGTAGCAAGACCCGTGGTTAAGTAGGTGGCCAGTAGACCCAGTAGCTGAGTGTCACAGGTTGCTCATCTCTGTGTACATGAGCCCCCAAAGCCCCAGCCCCTCTCTGTTGTCCAGTACAGACCCACTCACAAACACCCTCTTCCCCCACACACACTGTCCACGCACCCCCACAGTAGCTGGCCTGGAGTATACAGCCTGTCCAGGTGCCTGACACGCACATACCTATGTACACGCTGTATTTCTGGCATGTGGTCATGACTCCCTTGGTCTGCCCTTGTCTTGCCCTTAGAGACATGAAGACACACAAGCAGGTCTCTCACTTGTCTCCCCGGCTGTTGGCCAGGTCTTCACTGGTCCCTGCAGGGACTGCGAGGCCCTAACTTAATACTTCACGGCTGAAATTCACACTATTAGCTAGATCAATCTGTCCTCATTTATATTTCACAAAAAATTTACTGGCACAATCTATATTTTTTAGTCTCTTTTTGTCTCTCTGAAAATATTTCAAGTTCTTGTCAGCAGGTGGGTGTACTTACTGATAAAAGAGTTGCTTCAGTCATTAATAGTGTACCTAGTTTATGCCTTCATGATAAGAATCATCTGCTAGAATGTTATGCCAAGCAAATGCCTGGCTAAAAAGTTCAGTTCTCTACCTAGAAAGGCAATAACCTCCATGGTAAAGGGGTAAAACTCGAAATTAGTATTTGAGTACTGTTTTTAAGTGTATGAGGTCTTACCTTAAAGGAAGTAGATGAAGTCTATCATTGTAATATATGAATACAAATTCAGACAATGTAACCTCATGATGTCAGAATGAAGATCCATGTAATGATTCAGTTAATTTATCGACTTCTGGGCTTAATATTTTATAGATCCCATTGAAGAGGAAGATGTAGATGTTCTTTACAGTTCAATACAGGAACTGCTAAAAGCGGCTGCTATGGCAGATGTTGATATTCTCTCAGAGACATTTCGGCTTTTGATGGATTCTGCCAAGGATCTTTGCAGAAAGTTTTATGGTTTGGTTCCATCTGGGCTTTATCTTCCAGCACCACCATTGTACTGTCCTCAGCCAGCTTCCCTCAGTGAAGTAAGTGTGTTTCTTGTGTGTTTGAATGTATTTGTGAACCTTTCTGAGCTTTTATCTGGTTCCTTTCAGCTCATTTTTCTGTTTTCTTCCATATCTGCTCGTTTACTTAAGTAGCACAGTGGTGATAAGAAAGTATGTGTGTGTTTGTGTTTTTTCTGTAGGGGGTCTGTGCTGTAAAGAAGAAGAGATTAGGACCAGAAACAAGGTTTAACTTTATGTCCTTTCTAATTTTGGGGTTTGTTTGTCTTTGCATTTTCAGGAAGACAGCAATGACATTCTTTTAAAAATGGAGAAAGAAGTCCGTCAGAAAGTGTCAGGAGTTCTTCAGCGAATTATCTTGCTCTTGCGGGCTGCTCGTTGTTCTTGCTCTGCAGCACAGTGGTATATTAGGCAACTGAAATGGGCAAGAAAAGTTACGCAGAAAGTAAACATTTAACTTTATATTTTTAACTTGATTATCAGTTGTAAATATTACTGACAAGTTTGCAGCTGCAGAAGCATTCAATCTCACCTGGGCTTTGATGTCATGTTTTGTACATGTCATCTTCTAGTTTTACCTTCCATGTTCTTTTTTTTTTTAGGAAACCAGAACTTGAGGATATATGGTACCTAATTCATAAAATGTTTCCTTTTGGGTGTCTTTCTCTGCCTACTTAGTAACACACAAATTCATTTATGCTCCATTTGAAAGAAAAAAGGACTTTAATTGGGAGTTATAGCTGTTAGCTGGAAACATGCTCCAAATCACTTAGGGTTGAATATGTAACAGAGAAGGTAATGTTCACTTCAGGTAAAGGGCTCATCTCAGTGCACAGAACTTGTAAGATCTCATTTTACTTCTGTGCAATTTGTTTGCACAGAAGCAAGTTCAGAATAAATTGATTAAAAGTTTTTGTGTAAAATCAGCCTTTCTTTAGGTCATTGTAACACAGCTACTTAAAGAAGGTTGAGTTGATACAGAAGGGAGTATGTGTGGCTGTCTCTCTTCCTGCAACGCCCCTGCACCAGGATTAATGCAGTGATTGAGATCAGGAACTGGTCTGACTGACAAGTATTTACTTCTGTTTGCATGGTCACATGCTTAATGTTGGCATGGGGAGCTGGTCAGACGTACCAACTGAAACTGGAGGCGAAGCTAGTCAGCCTTAGTGACAGCAACTTGGACTGTGTTGAATTAATCTGGTTTCTTGATTGTGATCTTAGTTCTTCTTGTACTTTGTTACTCTTGTATTTCATGGTAATCATGAGTACCATTCAAACAAAAGCATTTTTTGTGCCATAGCTCATATTAAACATATTCCTTTAAGTGGATTTTCAGAGTAGTGAGCTGAAGAAAATGGAAAGCAAGCTTTAGGGAGTTTTACTGATCTTGGCAGTATTCTGCTAATAACTGAGAGGCTGTGCATTCAGTAGTGATACATGTAAAATGTTAACTGATTTTTATTTCCATTTTGATTGTTTATTTACCTATTTTTATAGATTCGAATGAAAGGTTCTCTTCCTTCTCTGAGTCCATTCCCAGAGACTTTGCTTCGTTACTGCAATTTCCACACTGTTCTCTGTGGATCTACATCTTCTGGACACCATCAGTTTGATGACGTGACCTGTAAAATTCTAGGTCTGTATGCAATAACATAAAATAATTTAGAGCTGGAAAAAAGAACACCAGTGAAAATCCACAGGTGGCAAATAAGCTCTTATTAGCTTGAAGTAGTATATTGCAATGTGTCAGGAACACATTTCATTTCTAGCTTTTATGTTAGTTATCAA
>WEIT01014769.1:26177-77106 GCA_013389985.1 Dryoscopus gambensis | reverse complement strand
TGTCTGACAGGCTGTTATTTCAGTAATTTATAACATGCAAGAGTGCTTTCCAGTAAAGCCAGGTTTTGAAAAAAACCCAGTGGGTTAAAAAATTTAGCAGATGTCACGTATCTAGTTCACTGAGATAATAAAACTATGTCTCAAAGCAAGCAACAAGTTTCTACACCAGTATCAATGACTCTAGGATAGAACTGCATTTTTCCTCATACCTAACTGCCTTTTTTGTTCTCCTGAGATGACCTGATCTGCCAACCCAATGGGAATTCAGAAGACTACCTCCAGCTGATGTAACACTGCCCACAGGACAGTAACACACACACAGCTGGGCATGTCATTTTTTAAGGAGAAACAATAAAATAATATGAAGCTGAGGTCACTCAATTACTAACTTCTGACAGGTTTCCAGAAATACTTGCTTTTTCGTACACAAATTCATTTCAGCACCATAGCTGATATAATTTCTCAAAATATAGTTTATATATATTTACACACACACGCACATAAGTTCTCAAAATATAATTATATACTATATACATAATATAATCCCTCCTGAATATTTCTTATACTATCTATTGTATTTTGAATTCAGACTAACACAGAAACAGTTTGAGAAAGAGTATGAAACTTCGGGAAACAGTTTGTCCAGAAAACTCCATTTACAGAAAAACAGAACAATATCAACCCCCCGCCCTTGTCTGTCAACTGAATGAGATATATTCAGCTATCACTGCTGCCTGAAGTTGCCTGATATACTGCTCCTCTGCTTTTAAATACAGAGTAGTAAAACAAAGAATACCAGCTTCCTACTCCTTTGCAGGTTTTCATGGGAGGAAGACCTTGGAGACAAGGCAGCTCTTGCAGCAGGAAAACAGAAAATGATCAGCTTCAACCTAACTACAATAGTAATTTGCTGAAACACACAATTTCTCAGACTTAAGAACTTTGATTGAAAAATAATCTACCAGACAACCTAAGCAGACGTGGAAAATGTAATTCTTTTAAAAACCACATGTGTTTCACATCCACTCTCTGTGTGTTGGTATGCAAAACTGTATGTAGTTAAATCCCAAGCCACCTCTGCCATTCCAGTTCAAATAAAGTTCTAAAACTACAAATTTACTATTGTGAGCTAATTTTAATTGTCCATCTTTATAATTCATAGTATTAATGCATGATTTTAAGAGGTAACTAACACAGAAATCTTAGTACTCACATAAAAAGTTACTGAGTATGTGTAAGCAATTTTGACTTCTCCACTAGCCTTATTACTTATATCCATAGGTACTCCTGAGCAATCAGGGTTGTCTGGATGGGTGTGCTTGTAACTGCAGGAAGAAAAGACACAGAATGAAAGCCGCTTCACTGACAACATTCTTAAGAAAGAATTCATTCATCTTAGAAAAGCATACCAAGGATTCTTCCCTTAAATACAAGAATTGTTCTTAATGTCTCATAAATTTCAGAACTCATAAGGAACATATCCTAAGCTCAGGACTTTTTGAATCTAGAGCTTCTTGAACAAGATTTGTCTCTTCTAAAAAGAACACAGTCTCTTAAGCAGAGTAACAAAAATGAAAGAAGTCTTAGTACTGCTATGAAGCTCCAAAACACTCAAAAATTTACACCACCAGAATTACTAACTTCTGTCAGAAAAAAATACTTCCAACTGAACCAACAATGCAACAAGCTCAGTTATACCATGAAAGACAAGATGCTAAGAAATAATAAAACAGACACCAGTTGTGCAAAAGCCACACAGACACCAGAACAACTGATGAGTGCATCTGTGAAAACTTGTTACTGAGATCCTGATTGTTCAAGACATCAAATCTCACACTCCAGTCATGCCTGCATCAGGCACTGGTGCCTATTCTAACACAAAACAGAATATTCCCTGGTAGGGAAATTAGGGTTCTACATGCACACACATGCACTCCACATCCCACAAACATTTACAGGTTTTATTTTATCTTTTCTTGGTCCAAACAGGAAAAAGTACACCAAGATCCATCAAACAAACTGACATTAGACTGTCCTAATTATACATCAATCAACACGAGAGGTAATCTACAGGTCACATATCTGAAAACATTTCTGACTAGCAGCAGGTTCCCAGATCAAAGCAAGTGTCTTGGGATGGATCACTTTTTGATGACAAGTTACTTTCAACTACTAACCTTTTTGGTTCAAGTTTAGCAGCAACTAGTCTTGCTCCCAGAGCTTCATTTTCCACAACATGGTAATATATTTTTATGTCAACATGGTTGAAAATATAAAAGGTATCTTTTTCATGAAATTCTGACTGCAATGACAAAAGGTTGTATTAAGCAATCAAAAAATATAGACATCTCAAAGCCTTGGACAGAAGTCTGCAGAACAGAATTTTAGACTGTATACAGTTTTTCTGTCAAGAAGTTCTCCTAAAATATGAATGTAAGATACTGGGAATTATAAAGACAGTAAGTGCCTTCTTGCATTAAAAACACAAGTTAGAAAAAGTTAATGCTAAGAACAGTCTACTACAATTGAAAAGTAGAAAAATTAATTTAAAATATTAAAAAAAATTAATAAATTTCTCTAACTGAAGATGTCCTATTTTATTTAGGCAGCAAACTGAATAGATAACTATGTGACAACTTTTGTTATCCAGAAGCATTTGGTAAGCATCAGCTATTTTAAAACAGCGAGTATCTTCTTCAGCAATTAAACAGAACCTTCCAAGACAAACAATGCAAATAAATGCTCTCTGTGACTGAATCACCTTTGAAACCAGAGATGCACAGGGATGAACGGCAAGCAGCAGCCAAGCATGCTGAATGCAAATCACTGGTGAAGGGAAATACCACGTTGGAGTTTAGTGAGCTGAAGAGGTTATTAAACTCACAAGTAATTTAAAAGTTATGTCTACTGAAGTTCAGTTAGTACCTCTTAAGGGTTCTATCCCCACCCTTTCTATAGACCATCCCAATTATAATAGTTACATAAATGAAATGTTCTTCTAGAGTACATCAGTTACTCCTTCAAAGGTTATTTTCCTTTTATTAAAAGCAAGTATTAAAATAAGATTAAAATAATATTGCCAGATTACATGTTTGATCATAAATGCATCCATTCATATGGAGCCCCTGAAACCAACTTATTATGGAGGCAATTAAACAAAATTGGCAACAACAGAAACTGTTATCTTTGGTAAGATCTATTCAGTAAAACCAACCATTTGGAAAAAAACCAAAAACCTATTCCAAGTTCTCAGTGACCTTGCCATGGAAGAAGTCTGTGGTAGTCTAAAGACCTCCTGCACTTTCTGTTGTATTCTTATCTCCATAATGCTTTCAGCGCACTTATCTGGACCTCCACCACTGTATCATCTGTCTATCACAAGAGAATCTTTGCTCAGGCAGAAATCTTATGTCTTCTTCCATCAGCTCCCAGTTTTAGGGAAAGCAAACCTTCAAAAGGTACAGAGGTACAAACATACCTATGCAAATCTGCTTCCATGAAAACACTTTTATCCCACAAAAATGTAAAGTCCAAGCCTTCAAATGTTTCAATTTCTTAGGCAACGAAGGATGACACGCTTTCCTTCACCGTTACCCTCCACATGTACTAAATGCCATGCATGTTCATCCCTTGATCTTTTAGAGCCCTTCTATATTATACAGCATAAGAGACAAGGTTTTTAGGATTAGATCAGGCTTTCCAACTGAAGTACTTGCAGAGACCAAAACATTTGCCTATTTTTAGGCAACATGGTTTCTTAAAATAGCAAGGACTCATCATAGAAACATGACACAGGAGAAATGCTAGTCTCTGAATTAGTACAAAGGGGATATTAAATATTAATAAATTAATATTAAATATTAAACATTACAATTAAATATTAAATTAATATATAATTGCATAAACATACATTAATAACACAGGCATCTTTTGGACGGCCATCTTCTGTAATATAACAGCCAATAGGAAAACCAGGATTGCAGAACCTCTGGNGAATTTTAGACTGTATACAGTTTTTCTGTCAAGAAGTTCTCCTAAAATATGAATGTAAGATACTGGGAATTATAAAGACAGTAAGTGCCTTCTTGCATTAAAAACACAAGTTAGAAAAAGTTAATGCTAAGAACAGTCTACTACAATTGAAAAGTAGAAAAATTAATTTAAAATATTAAAAAAAATTAATAAATTTCTCTAACTGAAGATGTCCTATTTTATTTAGGCAGCAAACTGAATAGATAACTATGTGACAACTTTTGTTATCCAGAAGCATTTGGTAAGCATCAGCTATTTTAAAACAGCGAGTATCTTCTTCAGCAATTAAACAGAACCTTCCAAGACAAACAATGCAAATAAATGCTCTCTGTGACTGAATCACCTTTGAAACCAGAGATGCACAGGGATGAACGGCAAGCAGCAGCCAAGCATGCTGAATGCAAATCACTGGTGAAGGGAAATACCACGTTGGAGTTTAGTGAGCTGAAGAGGTTATTAAACTCACAAGTAATTTAAAAGTTATGTCTACTGAAGTTCAGTTAGTACCTCTTAAGGGTTCTATCCCCACCCTTTCTATAGACCATCCCAATTATAATAGTTACATAAATGAAATGTTCTTCTAGAGTACATCAGTTACTCCTTCAAAGGTTATTTTCCTTTTATTAAAAGCAAGTATTAAAATAAGATTAAAATAATATTGCCAGATTACATGTTTGATCATAAATGCATCCATTCATATGGAGCCCCTGAAACCAACTTATTATGGAGGCAATTAAACAAAATTGGCAACAACAGAAACTGTTATCTTTGGTAAGATCTATTCAGTAAAACCAACCATTTGGAAAAAAACCAAAAACCTATTCCAAGTTCTCAGTGACCTTGCCATGGAAGAAGTCTGTGGTAGTCTAAAGACCTCCTGCACTTTCTGTTGTATTCTTATCTCCATAATGCTTTCAGCGCACTTATCTGGACCTCCACCACTGTATCATCTGTCTATCACAAGAGAATCTTTGCTCAGGCAGAAATCTTATGTCTTCTTCCATCAGCTCCCAGTTTTAGGGAAAGCAAACCTTCAAAAGGTACAGAGGTACAAACATACCTATGCAAATCTGCTTCCATGAAAACACTTTTATCCCACAAAAATGTAAAGTCCAAGCCTTCAAATGTTTCAATTTCTTAGGCAACGAAGGATGACACGCTTTCCTTCACCGTTACCCTCCACATGTACTAAATGCCATGCATGTTCATCCCTTGATCTTTTAGAGCCCTTCTATATTATACAGCATAAGAGACAAGGTTTTTAGGATTAGATCAGGCTTTCCAACTGAAGTACTTGCAGAGACCAAAACATTTGCCTATTTTTAGGCAACATGGTTTCTTAAAATAGCAAGGACTCATCATAGAAACATGACACAGGAGAAATGCTAGTCTCTGAATTAGTACAAAGGGGATATTAAATATTAATAAATTAATATTAAATATTAAACATTACAATTAAATATTAAATTAATATATAATTGCATAAACATACATTAATAACACAGGCATCTTTTGGACGGCCATCTTCTGTAATATAACAGCCAATAGGAAAACCAGGATTGCAGAACCTCTGGCCATCTTCCACATCATAACACCACGTCACAGGCATGTTGTCCACAATCCTGTAAATGGCATAGTGACACTTTACAATTTTTCAAAATACACAGTGTAATGGAAACAAAACCAGACTAACATTAATCTAACTTTGCTACATTCATTACTGGAATATTAACTACAAGAATAATACTACCCATGGAATTGCACCAATCGCCAATCCAAGTTCCAAATGAGTTACAAGCATGTAGCTCTTCAACTGACACCATTCTATTCACTGCACTGTTTCACGAAGTCCCCTTACAAAAACAGTCCAAAGCAGAAAACTCACCCAGTCCAAAGTTGGAACAATGAGACAGCAGTGAACTCAGGTGGCCAAGGCAGCCAGTGTCATCCTGCCTTTTATCAGCAGTACTGTGGCCAGCAGGACCAGGGCACTGATTGGCCCCCTGTACTCAGCATTGGTGAGGCTGAACCTTAAATCTGCTGTCCAGTTCTGGGCCACTCACTAGTAGAAAGATGTTGAGGTGCTGGAATGTATCCAAAGAAGGGCAACAGAACTGGGGAAGAGTCTTATGATGAGTGGCTGAGGGAGCTGGGGTTTTTTAGTCTGGAGAAAAGGCGGCTCAGGAGAGATGTTATTGCTCTCTACAAATGTGTGACAGATGTTCAAGGTGGAGGTCAGCCACTTTTCCCACGCAACTAGCGATAGGAAGAGAGGAAATGGCCTCAAGTTGTGCCAGGGCTGGTTCAGATTGGGTATTAGAAAAATTTCTTCACAGAAAGGGTGGTCAGGCATTGGAACAGGCTGTCCAGGGAAGTGATGGAGTCATCAACCTTGCAAGCATTTAAAAGACTAGATATGGCACTTAGGGACACGGTTTAGTGGTGAAATTGGCAGTGTTAGGTTAATGTCTGTATTTGGTTTGTGTGGCAAGGTTTTGGTTGACAGGGGGCTATAGAGGTTTTTGTAAGAACTGAGAGAAGCTTCCCCCATGTCTGAGAGAGCCACTGCCAGCTAGCTCCAACACAGACTCGCTGCTGGCCAAGGCCGAGCCCACAAGTGACCAGAGGCAGCACCTCTGGGAAACAGATTTAGGAAAGGGAGAAAAACCCCTTACAACAGCAGCTGCAGCTGGAGACAGGAGTAGGAATATGTACAACTCTGCAGACACCAAGGTCAGTGGAGAAGGAGGGGGAAACCTGCTCCAGGCACAGGAGCAGAGACTCCCCTGCAGCCCATGGTGCAGACCATGGTGAGTCAGACTGTCCCCTTGCAGCTCATGGAGGACCACAGGGCAGCAGATATCCACCTGCAGCCTGTGGAGGACCCCACACCAGAGCAGCTGGATGTGCCCTGAAGGAGGCTGTGATCCCATGGGAAGCCCACAGTGGAGGAGGCTCCTGGCAGGACCTGTGGCCCCATGGAAAGATGAGCCCAGTCTGCAGCAGGTTTGTCAGGACTTGTGAACCCATGGGAGACCCACGCTGGAGCAGCCTCTTCTTAAAGGACTGCACCCCATGGAAGGGACACACACTGGCACAGTGAATGAAGAACTGCAGCCCATGGAAAGGACTTGCACTGGGGAAGTTCATGAAAAACTCTCCCATGGGAGCAACCCCACACTGGAGCAAGGGCAGAGTGTGGGGAGTCCTGACCCCGAGGAGGGAGGAGTGGCAGAGAATGTGCGATGAACGGAGCGCAACCCCCATTCTCTGTGCCCCTGGGGGGAGGAGGTGAAAACTGGAGTGAAGCTGAGTCTGGGAAGAAGGGAAGGGTGGGGAGAAGGTGTTTTAATATTTGGGTTTATTTCCCATTATCCTACTCTGATTTGACTGGTAATAAGTTAAACTAAATACCCCAATTTGAGTCTGTTTTGCCCATGACAGTAGTTGATGAGTGATCTCTACCTACCCTTATCTTGACCCTTTTGCTACATTTTCCCTCCCCTGTCCACTTGAGGAGGGGAGTGACAAAGCAGCTTTGGTGGGCACCTGGTGTCCAGCCAGGGTCAACCCACCACATGGCGGGACTCAATGATCTTAGAGGTCTTTTCCAACCTAAACAATTCTATGATTGTATCTTTGAATTTTCATCTCCATAACATATACTAGAGAGATTGCTTGCTTTTGTTAGTGTTTTAATCTCTTAATCAAAACAAGGCAACATTAACATATTGCAAACAAGTTTGGGTTGGATAAAGGCTTTCCCTTGCATCTATGCGGGAAAGACAAACTGAGTTGCCTTCAAGCAGCGATGCCGGAACAAATTGATAGTTTAAGTAGCAAATCATTTTTCACAGTTAATCTTCAAATTTAAAATGACTTGAAGAGATTATACATGTGGAGCAAATATGCTGTTGAACAGTGTTCTTATACGTCTCCCAAGAACATCTGGTGATGAACATTGTCAGCCAAGATATCAGTATAGCTGTTGAGTCCAATTCAGTATGTCAATTCCTAATCTTATTAAGTGGCTTTTGAAACCTTAAAAGTACTTTGCACCATCTGTGTTCCCCAGGAATTTAATGATAAATTGAAGCTGGATAATAACCCTCTACTGAATCCTCACTTATGCTACCTTGTTGATCCCTGTACAACGTACTTCTGTACCATATTCCTGGAGCAGGCATCATTAATCACAAAATCCAGCCACTGCCACTTTGTGAAGCTGTGGCTAAGGAGGACTAACTAGGGATTTTTCACGGAGAACTAACAGACATAACTAGGGATTTTTCATGCCACTGGTTCTAAAATTTTAGGGCAGTGGGCAGAGCAAAAAAAATTAGTAGAAATGCCATTAAAAGAATAAGAAATAACCTAAATTTCAAGTTAAGTTTTCACACTGAAAAACAGAATTATATCTTACTTAAATCTCAAAAGTTCTATCAAATTAACTATACTGGTTTAAAAAAAGTAGACTTGAATACACTAAGTATATTTGTTAAATAATTTAATCTACGTGGGAAAAAAAAAACCAAAACAATCTGAAGTACTTTTTGGTATGATTAGTTTACACAGTTCTGTTTCCCTTTCTATCAGCTTAAGTTATGGGCTTTCCTAAAAAAACTCATTTCTTTCAAGTCTCATACCCTTGGGAGGCTATTTTTAATTTATACACCAAAACGTACACAATCTTTTAAAGCTGAAGCTTTATCCCAGACTCACATGCATCACTGAAATTCAAAGTGGTGCACATATGCGGTATTTTAAGAGGAATATAATCAAATCCAGTATGTTTGAAGCTCCACTTATTTTAGCATTAGGCATATACACTTCAAATCCCTGCAAAAGTAACTGTACCTTTCAGAGTTTCTTTATTACTTCCTTGTTCACCTACCTGAACATACGACTACTGCCTGTGAACCTTTCTGACATAACCTATCAAACTCTTATTATACTCATTTTCAAGAGGTTCCCAGAAATATTTACATCAGTGAACCACAGTTTATCCCCACAAAGGGATATCCCATAGCAGTTCCTGAGAGCAGTAGAAAATGCACTTGTTGCCTTTCCAGCTGTTTCAAAATTGAAGGAATGGAATGTGACATTACAGAAAAACAGTTAATGACAGTGGCAACATTCAACGTGCATTTTTACAAAAATACCCGAAAAGTTTAAATCCAATTAGACGAAGACTGAAATGTTTGTTCCCATAAAGCAGGAGGCCCATATCTGGAATTAGGGCATACCTCTGAGTGACATCAGTTAATAATGCTCATGTACTCCTTGCAAAGACATGCCTCAGGAACTCATGCCCAAGTTGTTCCTTCTATTCTTGCACCTGAAAGCTGCTGTTGGCAGAGCATACCAACATGTCAAGCACTAAATAAACACTGATAACGTGGCTACGTATTTTCAGTGTCAAGGCTGAGCCTGCTGATAAACGTTTCACAGCTCTTGGATGTGGGTGCAGCATCGGAAAACTGAAAATCTGCCTGAGATACAGCACACACATTCAGCCTTGCCACCCTTAATGCCCACTGGATGAGGATCCCATGTCCAAGCTGAAACAGAGCCCCAGCACGTTTCAAGGTCAATCAGATGGTTACAGAGAGACTCAGAGAATAGGCAAGGACCAAGCATTTATGTGTTCCCCAAAATTATTTCATTAATTAGTTCTCATTGGCCAACTTTCCCTTCCATATCCATAGAAGAGAAACAAACATTGCCTTAAACTCTTTCAGAACTGTTGATCCTGTCTCCTGGACACAGCATTTGAAGGTGAGTGCAAGGGCTCTCAAGGAAAAGAGAGACAACATAGCAACAGAATAAAGGTCCTGTAAGACTCTTCTCAGGCTAAGGCAGGACTAACTTCTACATTTACAGGTGAAAAGAAGCAGCAGTGTTTTACGGTAAGCACAAAGCTTTGTGTTCAGAAACAGATTCACTTCCATTGCTCCTAGTGCTTATCCTTTAAGTGAAGCAATTTTTTTAATGAATACAACAACCAATATAACCTTTTCTGCAAAAACAGAAAGGGAATACATTAAGTGCAAATATCTAGTGTTCCATCTGTATTAACTTGCAAATACAAAATTATAAACTAAATTATCACCAACATACTACACTAACCAATATATGAATTTTGATACCAACTTACCAGTGATGTTGATAATTCAGTAGCATACTTTTTTTCAAAAAGTCTAATTTCTGTTTATCTTCTGGCTTTGTGGTATCATATGTTTTTGTACAAACAGGTTTACATGTCTCCTTCTTGTTGAATGTGAACTAAGAAAAATGAAACACTCATGAGCAAAAAGGTTGTAACAAATTGTCTTATTTTAGTATTTAACAATTTCTACTATGCATTTCATTGCCTATACTATTATACTGAAAACATCTAATGAATTACTGAGACTAGGTACATTAACCCTCCAGAGGAGGTTTTTATATTGGTGTGTGCTATAAACCCCTCCTGTGCTCGTTGTAGGAGCCCTACAGCAAGAGCTCCTTGTTACTGACTAAAACACATTTTCTGCCATGATTTACCAGATAAGTCATTTGACCTCACGGCAATCATGCTGTCACAGGCAGCTACAACTGATAACTTTCTCTCCTTCTACCTCTGTAGCAGAGAAGGTGAGAGCTTCAGTCACCAGAAAAGACCAGCTAGCTAACACTATAATTCTTCCATTTTATGGCTGCAATATTTTCAGATCTGGTTCCAAGAAACAAGAGTGCTGAGCAGCAATAATCAGGTTTGTCACATCCCAAGGAGAGAAGACAACCTGCACAGCATTTCAGGCTACAGCCCCACGATGCAAAGCACACAGTTACAGCTAGGTTAAACTGACAGATTTCCATTGTGTGGAATTTCAGATGCTGAAGCTCTCTCAGATAAAGCCTTAGTGAAAATCATCTTCAAGATTCTGATCTCCTTTGTTTGCATTTGAATGCACACATCACCAAACACCCCCTGCCAGAGAAACAAACCCTGTAAGGAGACGGTTCTATCCTCTCTCCAAATAAGACTTGGCCAAGGTTTTCAGACGGACGCTTCTTTCCTTCTGCTTGACAAAAATCAAACCTGAATTAAAGATAAAAAAATTAATAAAATATTCTCAGCTGCAAATAATGGTCCCAAATCAACATGTTCATCAAAAGTAAAGGAACTATACAGCTTCTCCTGTAGACAACAGTTTCTTCATTTAACCTGTGAAGTGTGAAAATCGTTATCCCGGTTTGAAAATAAACCAAACAGAACCAACAATCAACTCTCTCAATCAGCTATTTCAGAACACTGTAGCGAAAGTTTGAGTAATTAGAAGTTTCGTATTTGAACAGGGATTTTAGACAAGAATTAAATCTTTATCTGGAGTTTAATATAACGACTCTGAGAAAAAAGTATGCAGGCCAGATTCTTGAATTTGGGGGAAACTAAACTAAACTAAACTAAACTAAAATACACAGAGACAGCTGCCTTACAACAAACACTATTAAACAGGTTATTAGCTTTATTCACCAACACATTTAATAGCACATCCTCCATGTTTTTCCAGTCTATTTTTAAATATATCACATTTGCTTTCTTTAAAGTGTAGACATAACTGGTGCTTAAGCTCTTCAATATTAACAGTCAAAATATTCTTTATAGCAAAAACTTCACATAGTTGTACCAGGCACTGATACATTTCGTGCACTCCTATGATGTGTACAAAGCAAACATTTAACACCTCATTAAGATAATTGATGGGGTGTTCGCACCTCATTACCACTTTAACTCATCTGGCATAGGCTACTAAAGACAGTGGTAATACTTTGATCTACAGTGACAACTAATGCAGTAAAGTATCATATACATGCACACGTATTTTAACCTTAAGTTACACTACAACAGTCATTCAACCTCCACGAGGGCCTATAAATCCATGCACTTTAATATGAGCAAAGACAACTCAGACGGAGGAAGGAAGGCATCCATCTGCTCATTGAAAATTCTGTATTTGTAAATTTATGTTAGAAAAATAAATAGACATGCCTCAGTGGCACACTGCTGTAACAAGATGTAGATAATACTTTCAGGTAAATTAAATCCATCTTTTTTGAAAAACTGACAATTAAAATGGCACAAACAGTATAATATACTTACGCAGTGTATTCATAGGGAAGGACAGATTCTACTGAGTCAAGCCTGTTCACAAACAGCTCGATTCCAGACTGAAAGAGCAGAGATAATCAGGAGTTATATTTAAAGTACTTCTTCAATTCTCATGGATATATAAAAATAGATTTGTTTGAATAAGGTTAAGGAAAGCTGAAAATATAAGATTTGTGTAATTGTACATCTTGATGTGTAATAAACTATATCCACTGGGAGCATAAGTAAAGCACTACCTAACCATCACAAAAGCAGTGACCACATGACAAAAACATTTAAAGGCTAACATAACCATTCCAACTACAACATAGCAGGAAATCATGCACAAAAATAATATCCTTAACACAGTTGCCAGTGTTTGAGCTTAATGTACCAAGTTAGAGTCATATTAGTCATCACCACAACTTTTGTGCAATAAAAGTCTTAAAAGAACATGAAGAAAAGTGCAGATGAGACCAGTACTTCTCCCTGTAATTAAGATGCTCCACAATTTAATCTGTATAGTAACCAAAAATGGAACTATGAGAATTTAGACAACGTATTCAGACTGATACACCATTTTAAGTTTGAACAGAATCACTTTCCAAAGAGAAGGCAAGGATATCCACATTTACCTTCCTATAAAAGTTTTTCAGTAACTCTACCAGCTCTTAAGAGCGAGCCTGAAATTCAGTCTACTGTGGTTTCAGACTAGTTTGGTGTATATACATTAATTACAGACGGGCTAGCCTGCTGCTGTGGAAAGGAAGAGGTCTCTCACTCTTCCCTTTTAGTCTCAAAATCACTTCCCTTATTCTAGTCTTGCAATAAATTCCAATAAATTTCAGGTGTTTGCCTTACACTGCTTCTGGCAGATATCTGCTTGCACAGTAAACCAATTCAATGGGCTTAAACAGCAAAAGAGTTATCAAAAAAAACTTTAAAGAGCAGTTCTTAGTACCAGAGCAAGCTGTCCTCACTTCGGCTGGCATAGAATTTTCTTCTTAGCAGCTGGTACAGTGCTGTGTTTTGGATTCAATGAGAGAATAACGTGGTAACACACTGAAGCTTTAAGTTGTGCCTAGGTAGTGCTTACCCTGAGTCAAGGACTTTTCAGTTCCCATGCTCTGCCAGCAAGTACGTGCACAAGAAGCTGGGAGGGAGCACAGGCAGGGGAAACTGACCTGAACTGGCCAAAGAGCCATTCCATACCATGGCATGCCACACTCAGTATATAAACTGGCGAGTTGGCTGGAAGGGGATGATCACTGGTCAGGGATGGGCTGGGCATCCATCAGTGGGTGGTGAGCAATTGTAGTGTGCAACTTGTTTTGCCTAGGTTTTATACCCCCCTCTCCCTCTGTCTCCTTTTCATTAAAATTGTTATGATTATTGCTACCATCATTAGTAGTATGAGCATATTTTACTTTGTTTCAATTAAAATGTTCTTATTTCAACCCACAAGTTACTTTTTCCCCCTAATTCTCCTCACCATCTCACTGGGGTCAGCAGGGAGTGAGCAGCTGTGTGGTATTTAGTTGCCAGCTGGGGTTAAACCACAACACAAATTGAGCTATCTTACTGTGTAATCAGACAAGAGCTGAAGAGCAAAACAAAGGTGAATGCCCTCAAGAACAAGCCCTCTCCCTTTCAACAGCAAGCCATCTATTTTCTTACCAACAGAAGAGCATTTCCTTCCTATGAAAATTCACTCAAGTTTAGCCAAACCAAGAAATTCTGGAGAAAAAGAAAAGATGGAAATATTCACGTGTATCTGTAGCTCAGATACTTCAGTTGAGTACTGTGTTTTATTGACAGATTTTAGCTGTCCATGTGCAAGTCAGGATGCAGCTCTGGGACACACAGGAAGCTTTGTGAGCTGTTAGCATGACTCACTAAGTGAAGACGCACCTTGAGGCTCATCGTTCCCCTGCCCTAAGCCACGCAGACCTGCTGCTCACCTCTGGGTAGTGCACGCTTGCCATAACTCTGTAAGCCACTTCAATTCCCTGACACAGCAAGAAACTAGACTGGCAAAAAGTTGGATAGTTTCCTGCCATGTTAAGCTCAAAAAACCAAGTAACATAGCTGGGTCAATGCAGAGGACAGGAACACACTGCCCACAGGAAGACAGGAACAACATCTCTCACTCTCAGCAGCAGGGAATTAGACTGCCTCAGCTGGTCACAGAACCATGGCCTTAAATTAGCTACTTTTCATTGGAGGAGATTTATGTGACTCCTCCAATTTTTCCTAAGATTAATATGCATTACTGCAGAACAGCATATTTGATAAACAATTTTCCATACAACACCAAATCCTTTTTGGAGTGAGCAGTGTTTCTTAAAACTGAGTAAGGATTCTTAATCTTTGGGCAAGAACTACTATATAAGTCTGCATAGATGCCATTCCATTTCTGATGGTATTCCAACAAAAACCAGAAGCAGCAGCCAAACTGAGTTTGCGCAAGCAGATTAGCGGGCAACTTGGAGAAATGGGGAAAGCCATGAGTCCCATCGCTCTTAGCTACATGCCCTGTTAACAACATCTCATCCCATCTCACCAACAGAGGACAGGAGATCCACAGGGATCATAACAGACAAATAGCACATTTAGAGATCTGGCATGTGGTTCTAAATCCTCAGGTAGAGGCAAATTCACTACTATTACTGACATTACAATTAACAGTGATAATTGCAAGAAATCTGCAAGAAATGTAAAAAATGAAGGCTGTCCAAGGAAGCTTAATTTTACACACTAACATAAATATGCTACAGCAATAATCTGATCATATATTGTTTCTCTTTACCAGGGACCAGAGTACATTTAGTTGTAGACCACACGGAGGGAATTACATGTGAAGAGTGCTTTAGACTTCTCCATACGCCTATGTCTAATATGTAAATTGATAAGAGGTAGCTAATTGCAGAAGGAGTTTTTGCAATACTACAGCTGTCGAGGAGTTCAGCTGCCTGCTGGTGGTACATTTACATTACCCAAGAACCTCACTTCACGTTATTAAATGATAAATTCTCAGGAGAAGACAAACATTTTGCACATGTTATATGAGGAATAAAATTGCAGTGACAGCTGAGAAAGATCACCCCGTAAGTGTCTCGGGTTGGTTACAAAAGATAGTAGGCTACGTGGTCCACCTGACTTAAAAAAATAAATCTTTCTTCTACAAGCTTAAAACAGGAATAATCCAAACACAGCAATGTTTTTCAGGGATGTTGTGAAAAAATACAACTGCAGCCTGAAAGCTTTAGCCTGTATTTGAAAAAAACCCAGTCCTTAAGAGGGTGGAGCAGTGCTATAACAGGTCACCCAGTGAGGAGACACATGCTCCATGCTTGGATGTTTCCGAGGCTTGCTTAAACAAAGGTAGAGCTGAGTTGATCTAGTGTTGACAACAGCGGGGCTCTCTGTCCTCTCATGCTGCTGGCATGAGGCTGCAGTATGTGACCTGCTGAGGTCACTTCCAAGCACCGTTTCTGTGGTCCTATAAAAGAATGTCCACAGGATATTTTACTACTACAGCTGAAGCGCCTTCATTACGTTCTTGGCTTATTCCCGCCTCTGCTGATTCAAGACAGCAAGAGGATAAAGTCAGCACATAGTATTTACCAAAAGCATACAGTTTAAGCAGCCTCCTGTTCTGAAGAATTACAAACCAGTGTTTCATGTAATGCAGAAGCTGAGAGCTCCGAAAGTGCAAGACAGCCACTTTCTACAGCAGTAAGACCATGGATCATAAAACTGATTGGTCTTGAACTTTCTCATTCCAGTATTAAAGCACAGTCTGCTGTAATTTACAACACAGCAGCAGGAAACAACTTCAAAAGGTGCCCCAAAGGAGCAAAGACTATTTTTCATCAGAGGAGATTTACATTAATGCTCCCCACCAATATCCTTACAAGTGACTAATTTGGTTATGTCAACTTCGCTCGTCACTTCTGCAGGCACGAAGGTAAGTTTAAACTTCACTTGACACTCCGGGGCCTAGAAGCCCCTACACTTCAGGTTCCTGCAGACAGGAAGACACAGCAAGGAAAGTGTTACTGGATGCTTACTTTGATATCTGCTCCAGCCACCAGCTGCTTGCTCCTGCCAACAATCACACACACACCCCTCGGCACGACCTGTCACTGCCATCCTTACTTGCTGCAGCTTTCCTGCAAGGACTTGAAAGAACCCAAGAGATAACCGGCCGGGACTTCCTACTTCCTCAACGTGGCCGTAACTCACAGGATGAGGCGACAGCTCTCTCCTTCCCTCGGAGGGATCGTGGTCACTTCCCAGCCAGGCCGGAGCTGAGCCAGGAGCCAGGCAAGCACCTCTGCCGTTCCCCTGGGTCCTCTGTCTTATCAATTTCCTTTCCAAGGAGCAATGGTCATAAATTCAAACACGAAAAGTTATGCCTCAACACAAAGAAGAACTTTATACTAAGGGTGGCAGAGCACTGGAACAGGTTGCCCAGGGGATCATGGAGTCCCCCACTCCGGAGACATTCATACGCGTTCCTGTGTCACCTACTCCAGGTGACCCTGCCCTGGCAGGGGGGTTGGACCAGATGATCTCCAGAGGTCCCTTCCAACCCTAACAACTCAGTGAGCAACTCGAGCGCAGGGGGAACCGAACCACGCTCCGAGTCCCCGCAGCCACAGCCCCCGCACCGTCGGGAAGCCTCGGTACGGCAGAGCAAGGCAGCTACAAACCCTCCGGACAAACCCCACCACACAGCCCCCGCGGCAGGCGAACAACACCCAGGCCGAGCCGCACCCGGGCGGCCTCAGAGGCCTTCCCTCAGCGCTCCCTGAGCTCACCTTGCACTCGGGCTTCTCCTTGCTGGCCTCGCAGAAGTTGACGGGCGCCAGGCCCGGCAGGTAGAAGGCGGCGGCGGGCGCGGCTGCCGCCGCCAGCAAGGCAGCGATGAGGAACAGCCGCCGCAGAGCNGGCGGGGCCGGCGCGCGCGTTCGCTTCCGGGGTGTCTCGAGCTCCTGTTGCCGTGGCAGCGCGGGTCCGTCCCGCTGGCAGCGCCGCGGCCGCAGCCACACCGGGAATGCCTGAGCAAGAGCCTTGCCAGCAGGTCTGGGGTGGTGATCCTGCCCTTGTTCGGCCCGGGTGCTGTGTCCAGTTCTGGACTCCTCAGTACGAGAGAGACAGGAACTCCTGGAGTGGGTCCAGCGGAGGGTGACAAAGATGATCGAGGAACTGGAACTGTCTCTTCCCTGTTCAGCCTCGGGAAGAGACGGCTGAGAGGGAACCTCATCATGTCCATAAGTATTGAAGGGAGGGTGCCAAAGGGATGGAGCCAGGCTCTGCTCGGTGGTGCCGAGCAATAGGACGAGAGGCAAAGGGCAGAGACTGATGCACAGAAAATTCCACCAGAACATGAGGCAGAACTTCTTCACTGTGCGAGTGACCAAGCACTGGAGCAGTCTGACCAGAGAGGCTGTGGAGTCTCCCTCGCTGGAGATACCCAGGAACCATCTGAGTGCAATCCTGTGCCATGTGCTCTGGGATGATCCTGCCTGAGCAGGGAGGCTGGACCAGATGTCCCACTGTGGTCCCTTCCCACCTGTCCCATTCAGTGATCCTGTGAATGCCCACAGGTGATAGCAATGGTGCTCAGTGGCCATTTGGGGCCCCCACACCCCGGCAGTCAGTCCTAGCAAAGCCTGGGTCCACCAAGCCTGGTCAGGCTGCACTGGCTTCATGCCTGTCCTGCACTCCTTGATCTTTTAAAAATAAAATTTGTCTTTTTAAAAATAAATTATATATTTTTTAAAAAATAATTTTTTTCTGGGTTTTTTTTGGTTGTTGTTGTTGGTTTTTGGTTTTGTTTTTTTAATTCTTAAGGGTTTTACTGGGAGGAGGGAACTGTCATGCCCATCCCCTCTTACCAATACCCTTGAATTCCCAGTAGTTTTCAGTTCAAGAGTTCCTAAGTGATGAAGGGGTTATTAGAACATAAGGTTAGTTTCAAAGTACTGAAACAAAACAGGAGCTTCCTCCTGCAGAATATGCAGCAGAATATGGTTGTCATTGGAAAAGGGGGGAAAGGGGGGAGGGGGAGTGAGACTTTTTTTTTACAAAAATATGAAATGTTTCATGCAAAATATAATCTCTTTAAAATAGGTAATCCAGTCTTTATTCCTCACTTCTCTTCCCATGGGCTGTTGCGGGGAAATAATGACCGACACAGCTAGGCAGGGAGCAATCACCCCTGAAGGCCGGGTAGTCAAGAAGGCAGGATGGCCTCCAGACCCAGATGTTGTGTGACCATGGTGTGATACTGCCCATACCAGACCCAGAGCAAACAACATTCCTGTCTGGTTTTGGTCTTATTAATTGTCATGGGGTTTCATTTTTTTAATTCTCATGAGTGGACAACTCATCACAGTTTTCAAACTGAATTCTCAGGGTGAGACATACTGCTGGCTGAGTGCAGCTGGGGGAGGAGGCAGGCAGGCAGAGAGAGAGACAGATGTTGGCTGTGGTGGCTGTCCATTGCAGCTGAGCGTCCAGAACAACCCGTGTCCCTGTTCCCTCCACGTCACTGATGCCTGCTGTAATATAGCACTGACAAAAATCTACTGAAAAAAATCCCCAACAAAAACACCCACCCTGTAAGAGGGGCAGAGATAAAAAGTCTGTTTTGATAATGTGGGAGAGGACATTGCTCAGATTATCATTTTACCTTTCCCCACTTCCTAACACATTCCATCAGTTTGGGTTTGTACAGCTTCAGAAACTCCAAACACCACCCTCTCATGAAAAACTACTTTTGTAAATGCTGCAGCGTTTCCACTAATTGCCTTCTCACAACATCTTTTATTTCATTTCTTCTATTTATCAGGGCTCGGGGGACACACTTGTTGATCACACAATCCTACAGTAGCCAACCTGTCTAGGGCAGGGTGAAGCTTCAGGTGGGTCAGTTCACCAGATACAGGGTTGAGCATCTAGGCACCTAGACCACATAACATAGTCCTTAGGTAAGGTTATTTTAATAAATTTTTGTGAGTATTTGTATTTTTTGTATTTGATGCTACACAAGCCATTCTTGAAGTTTGAGATTAATGCATGTTAATTTATAGCATATACATTAGATATTTTTGAACCCTCCATATATTTAAAATATAAGTTGTTCATCTACCTTTCTCATTCTAATTCACACTTGTCTCATCCTGTAGATATCCTAAGAGCACAATTATAAGATCAAGCCTCATGACAAGCACAGCTGGAGAAGAAATCCCAGTTCCCTCTTTTTATTTAAAATTACTCATGGTTAGGATAATCAGGTTGTAAATGACCCAAGTTCAGTTTCTTTTCTACCACAAGGGAGTTCAAACATATCTCCTATTTCCCAGGTTAATATTCCAAGCAAATTACTTTTGTGGGCCTAGTTCTATTCCTTTGCATGAGAGAATATCTAAAAGCCTTTGCCCATCTAATCCTCCTCTTCCTTGAGAACGCTCCGAAAGCTGCGCCATGAGTAGGAGTTGCAGTGTGTGCTTAAATGCTTTGTGATCTGCTTAAATCTCTCCTCTTGCTCTGCCTTCGTGACTGCAAAACCTGCTGACTCAGAGCTATTTTAAGGAGTGCTCTGCCAGTTGGTCCAAACAGCATTTCTGTGGATGTGGTGCCATATGCTATGATGCTCCCTCCTCACTGCTCTGCAAAGGTGATGTGGAAAAACAGTTTGTAGGCTGTGTCATTTTGGAGCAACTATAACCATGGGTTATAATCCCAGGAATGGCCGTGGTCCTTGAGATCCAATTTGAAGCTGGGCAAAACCCATCTTCTCTAATTTAATGAGACATTTACTGGGAACTTGCTTGATAATTTCTCTTCTTGAATTCACCTGCTACAAGTTTTATAGCCAAAGGTTAAAGTTCAGGGGTTGTGGTTTTAGTACTGGAAGACCTTTAGTACTGGAAGAACAAGTATCACAGGTTTTATCTTTAGAAATTTCAAGGCTATGCAAGATTGTGAAATAAAATGCAGGAAAAAATACTGTTTCAGAGACTAATGAACCAACAGAAGCCAATGCAAAAGGACATTCTGTTTTTTTCCTGATAAATTACTGTCATAAGAAAATACAAAGGTAAGACTATAGAGCAGTTGGAAACTTCTGAGGAAGTAAGTGTCACTCCTTGAAAAATGTTATCCCTTCTTTTTATCAGAAAGTGCCTGTGAATAACTTTTGCTATTCTTATGGTGGTTCTCACATTTGGCTGGTCATGTCTGGGCTCCAAGGGGTGCCGTCTTCACAGTTCCCAAAGTTTAGCTCTTCATTTGAGAAACAAAGTCCTAAAAGTCCCTCATATCCTATAGCTTAGTGTCTAATGCCACCTTCTACCATATTCCCTCCTTTGCCTGAGAGCACTGCAACCTGCTTTTCTCACTGTAGCGCCTTAGCAGCCAAGCTGTGGGGCTGTTCCACTTGCTGTGGAACAGACAAATAATCTTTGCTGTGGCAGGTGCAAGCACACAGTTGCTTCCCCTGCTACAGGTTACAATTCAGTTCCAATTTTAGTACCAGAAGAACAAAATAGTGCTCTCTTGCATAATGTCTAGGGTGATAACTGGATACAACTAATGTCCACTTTGGTGCTAATTGTCATTTCAATTTTTTTATTTCTTTTTTTTTTTTTTAACTTTAATGTAAACTATCTGTTTGCAGCCTGGAACCCGAAGCTCCCCTAGCAACTAAAATACAGAGTTTTGTAAATAAGTGCATTCTTTTTCTCTCCTGAGGCAACCAGCACTAACAATGCCAAATTTCATATTTGTCTTTCATATTTGGGGGGAAATCCCCTGCTGTTAAGTAGCCCCTACACTGGTAGATTGGCCATTTTTCTATAAAATGAGAAGTAAGGGTGAAGACTTCATCAGGTGGAGGTGGAAGTTGAATTAAAAGTCCCAGATGCATCAAATATGCCTTAGAACTTCTCAGAGAGGAAACATGCAGAGAACCTCACTGCAACAGAAACAGGTGAAGGATCACAGTTCGTGAGGACTGATGCTACTTTGACCTGAGAAAATTCAAACAATGCCAATCCTGCTAAGCATAAGGTACTTCCATGAGTGATCGGAAGACAATCTTTGGGGAGCTTTGAGCTTGAAAATGGAAGGGGCTATGTTCCTCCTCAATGGGATGACAGTAGAGCAGGGTTACAGAAGAGCTATGGCTCTGTGCCTAAAGTGGGAGTCAAGCACCTTGAGTGCCCTAGTCCTTTCTGGATCCAAAGCTTCCATCCATAGCAATGTGGCACTGACCATGTTACCTGTGGGAGCAGAGGCATCATATGAACAGCCTTGGCTCATGCAGATGGATGGCAGCATCATCTGTGAAGTGCCAGGCAGAGATCCTGCTGGTTTGCCTCTTTCTGAAGGCACAGTCCTCCTGTGGGTAGGTGTTGGCCTCCTGCAGCTCAGGACCACTGCTGTGCTGCAACCTGTGACTACTCTGCAGGGCTTGGTGGGACACGAGGTGTGCTTCTCCTTCAGGTCCAAGTAGAGCCACAGTCTCTCAGGAAAAATGTGTCCTCTCATACAGAAGCCACATCATTACATAAGTAAACAAGGCAGTGTTCTGAGTAGTCACAAGGTGTGTAGAAACTTACCTGGTTGTGCCCTTGTTAATTTTGTTTGGTTTTTATGACTTGCAAGTCTGGTTTTGTGTCACTTTTTTTTTAAATCTTTGTTCAGGCATTAGATTCAGTCCTTTCTGTGATTTTATGACCAACTTCAAATTAATATTTAATGTAAATTCTTTCAGGCTTTTGGTATGCTATGGAGGCCTATGTCTTTTTTCCCCTCTGTTTCATAGGGCACTAGAAATATGCAATCAGTCCAATGCCTGACTCTAAATTAAAAAGAGAAAGGACTGACTGAATAAAATAGGCAAAGAAGAGCTCTGTCAGGTAAAAACAGCTAATGAATTACATCTAAAAAGAAAATGCTGAGACAATTACAGTATATTTAAAGCCAAATTCAGCTCAGCTGATGCCTTTGCCTGAACAATGGCGTAGAGCCTTCAGAGAAATGAGTGTACCGAGAGGGATGTGGTGATGCCCTGCAGCAAACACAAGCCAGACTCCTCCAGGAGGGAGAGGGGACACGTGGCACCAGCCAGAGCAGCCTGAGCACTCCAGGCCTTGGGAGCAGCTACGTTTATGATTTGTTTCCGTTGTTGCTATAGGTAAGGTTTCTGTGAGGTCCCTGGTGAGTTTTAAACCGGCACAAAAGGAAGTGTGCGAAGATTGCTGCCTGCCTGGCTCACATCTCCCATGTTTGGAGTGTGTCTGGTTTAGGCTGCACCAATTAGTGTGTAAGAATATAATGCTGTTAACATCAGTACGAATTACAGAGACTGCAAAGAAACAAACCCCTATACTGTAATATGTTTGTGGATAAAACAAAGGGAAATGCTTTTTTATACCTCTATGATCCCCAAGTCATAGTTGAGCTAATTACCTGTTCAGCAGTAAGCATGATCAAGTAATAGTTTTACTGTCAGCTTAAATGTATAGGCTTATTTAAGTTTTCAGGCTTAAATATTGCTCTTAGTGGTCACTGATTTCTATCAACTGGGAAAAGAAGAATGTGTTGTGGATTTTTTCCTCCAAGAAGAGATTGCTCAGGATCTTTGACAAGAGTTAAACTAGATCTTTTGGGAAAAAATAATTTTTAAAAAGTATTATAATCTGTTTCTAGCTCATAAATGGGAACACAATCATCTGCTTATTAGCAGTTAATCTGCGGTCCCATTTCTGAAGTGTTCTGTCCTTGCCCTGTATCCTCCCATGGCATGACAATAATCACACTTGTAATCAACCACATTCATTAATAAAGGTCTTTACCCACGGCCAGTTCCTGGTGGTGAATTTTGCACTTCAGATTGTGAGAAGCCTTCTGGAACAGCAGAGTAAAGGCTGCAAAGCTGATTTGGGATGCATCTGCTGGAAATCTAGACATGAAGGCATCAAGGCAGTTAAATCCTTCTGAGACTCCTATTTTTCCACTAATTTAAATTGAGAATTATGTTCCAAATTAGGAGCTGGGTATTCAAGTACACTGAGTTTTCACTGTGCTCCTTAGGTCTTAATTTCAGTCCTTGAATTTTGTAAATGGTATGATGGGTATTTATAAAAAGAGTATTTGTAGCAATGACTTCCCCCCACCAGTGCTACAGGAATTGCTTTGTCACATGTCTGGCACTGCCTGGTCTTCAAGTCTCTAACAAGGATTATACAGCACTCCATAAGAAGCACTGTTTAGAAAGGGACTTTCTCAAAAATCCCTGTTGTAACTTTTATGCCTGCTTTATCCCTGTGATCTAAGTGCAGCTATGATTGTTCCCCTGATGGACTTAAGCCTTTTTAGATTAAATATTAAATATTTTGGTCTTGGGTATGAAATAGTGTAATTACCTTGTTAAATGCATGATGAATTACAAAAGAAAAGTTTGTTTACTTGTTTTTTCCAGATCTGGAGATTCTGAGTTTCATCCTCTACTCCTAGTATCAAAAAAAGAGGTAGATGGCAGAGCCCAGTTTCCCTACCTTGCATCACCACAATTCTCTTATAACTACTCCTTACACTAACCTGTCTTGGGGAAAAATATCAGCCCTGCTATCAGTCAGGCTCGGAGGAACACTCCTATCAAAATAAAAAAAATCCTGAGCTGACAAAAATTTTCTTTAATACACAAGATTTTCAAATTGTGAAGAAAGCGGGATTGGGGCAAAGCAATTCTGGAGTGACAGTGAGAGTGGTACCCCCCTGGGATCAAAACTGTGTTGAAATAGATCCATGGGAACTACCAGCTAAAATGATGTATAGGTTATCTTAAATTACATCAGGCATCAGGTTGGTACCCTATCGAGATGTTACAGAAACATCTGTGAGCTGCCTTTGTCCTGTGAGATGGTTGTAGTGGTGACAGCTCTGCGGGACTGTTGTTCTACATGAAGAGGTCGGTGGGACTGCAAGCATCCTCCCAAGGATCCCACTGATGGGAAGGTGGCCTGAGCAGTCCAGTGGCCAGGCCAACCTTCAGCTGAGTTGGAGCACTCACCTGGGCTCAGGCCCTGCCTGCAAGCACTGATGTATGTGGCTGATTCCTGCCTCTCGTGCTGGGGTCAGAGCAAGTGGTGTGTGGCAGGAGAGGAGTGAAAAGATTGTGAAATAAGCAGCTGTCAACTGGTGACTTGTGCTGGGAGGCAGAAGGCAAGTAACCTTGCTCCATTTTATGCTAGTGCTTCACCTGCAAGTGCCCGCTGTGAGTGAAATTGCCTGGGCTGGTGCTGTCCTTTATCAATTTCACTCTCAGCAGGCTCCCCAGGTGAAGCATTTCATTGCAGGAGTTGGACACTGCTTTCTCCTTGACAGCCTGAAATAGAAAATGGAGAAAGGAAAGAAAGTAATAAGTGGAGAAAAGCAAACGCAAGACAGAGAACCACAAAAAGCAGGATGTGTCTTAAATGGTAATGGTAATTCAGTGCACCCAGCCCTTTAAATTGGGGAGAATTTGACACTAAAAAGAGTTAGCTCTTTTAAGCTTGGCACTTAGAAGTAAAAAAAGTGAAAGGACATTGCAATTAGAAGTGAAAAAATTATGGTGAATAATATTATGTTTAAAATACCATGTAAGATGATGTGGGTAGAACTAAAAGATAATTTTCTTGATCATCAGCCTAACAGAGAATTTTTGTGGCTGTTTCTGGGTGAAATCCAGGCAAAAATTCTTTTTTCCTGTTTTTCTCAATTCTGCATTTCTGATTTATATGCCTTGTTTTTTGTGGGTTTTGTTGGGGTTTTTTTTGTTGCTCTTTCTTAAAACAATCAGTGTTGCTGGTTTCCTGATGCCACTTCCCTTGGCTTCAGAGAGAAATTCAGCAGCAAAAATGAGAACTGTGCAGAATCAGTATCTGTATCTGAACATCGGACTGACTGCTACTGGGGAAAAAACACATTGGTTCGGGGACGGAGATGTTAACACAGCTTTGAGTTCCCAGACTCATCTCTTTCCAGTCAGTTACATCCTAGGTCTTACTGGGAGTGGGGGACAGCACAGAGCCACAGTGTTTGAGCTGGTTCCTAGCTCCTAGTGGAATTGCTTGCATGGAGACTAGGAGTCTGATGGCAGAGCAACAAACATCCTTCTTTAACTGCAGTGAGCTTATACCTTGAACCAGGTTCCTGCGTGCAGCAGGGAACATGGGGAAGTGATGCCTATACCTCATGTAGGGTACACCCCACAGCACCACAAACTCTGTCCTAGATGTGTTCATGAGGCAATTACAATGTGTAGCCCATCCCTGAAGTTTTGTGGATAAAGAGCAGCTTTTTGCTACAGTGACACGAGATGTGTGCAGCTGTACCTGGTGGCTTGTGGTTTGCTGCTGGTTAATGTGGGAAAACTGGATGAGAGGCTGCTGCTGCTGGAGGAAGGTGATCTGAGTGGAAAAGATCACAAATCAGCAGAGCTCTCGAGTTTCAGGAGAGGAGGGAGCAAAAGCAGTGGACTAATGAACTTAAACCAGAAGACTTCAGCACACTCAAAGAATTGGTAAATGCAGTCTTGTGGAAAGGAATTTTAATGGAAAAGGGAGCCCTGGAGAACTCTCAGCTCTTAAAAGAGGCGCCAAAGATGGGATGAAAAACCACTCTGATGTAGGAGGCTCCCAGCAGGAATGGGGAAAGGCTAGTGTGACCACCTAGGAAGATGACCTGACAGTCAAAAAGATGGTGTAAAAGGTGGCTTGTAGGCAGGACAAGGAAGGCTTCTGATGCTGTCCCATATAACTCTCTCATGGGTAAACTAGGGACATGTGGTCTTCCTTAAACGACTGTGGAGTGGGGCAAAAAGGAGGCAAGGGATCAGCCAAGTATGTGGAAGACAGAAGAGGAAGAAAGGTGTGGAGAGAGGTGGCACAAAATGAGGTAACTTTATTTCCTCTAAGTATAAAAAAACAATGTCCAGACTAAAAACTTAGCACAGTATTACGCACCTGATGCTGCAGTTTCACGGAAATGCCTTTGCCTGCTTACCAATGGTGTGTGACCGTAAACAGAACCGGATTTGCTGGATCAGTCAATGCAAACCCGCCCTATGCCAACAAAAATATTAAGATCCTTTGCATGAAGCTTTTTGGTTTCCCAAGTGAGGGAGAAAAACAAGCAAACCTACTGCAACTCCTCCCACAATGAATTCCCTTTTATATTTTGGAGGGTGGGGTCTCTAAGCACCCAAATTTGAATGATTAGAAACAACCAAGAGGTGCATTTTTCTACTGGGTAGACTGCAAGAGGTGGTTTTGCCAGCTCCCACACACAAACTGGTTGAATAAGGTTATGTGGCCTCACTTGCAAATAAACTTTTTTCTTAGGTGCCCTCATTGCCCTTTTCAAAGTGACATGTTAGGAGTGCTTAGATATTTCAGGAGAAAGAAAGCACCAGGAGTGGTAGGTCCTCCTATTGATTTTTGTATAAGTTCTCTGCTGAGATAATTTTTAAAGTATCACATGCTTTAAAAATTTTTTGTAAATATGACCTAATCAATAACAGGGTGGAGGTTAGTGTAAAACTTAATTAAATTAGCAATCAATGGGGCTGTCAAAAGTTGATGTAAAACACCAGGTAGGGGAATTATTATCTCTGCTATTCTGTATTATGAATTAATTGTAAACCAGAGGAACGTTGGAAATTTTGAATTACATGCTGATTTATGTCTTCCATATCTCCCCAAAGATAATAAGGTTTTGTAGAATACAGATAAATGCAAAACTGCCTCTTCAATTTATGATTGGTGGGAAGAAGGTTGATCAGATGTGAAAAAATCCGTGCATGTTATTTACATAGGAAAGAGACAGAAAGGCTTGGAAAGTCCTGGTGAGATGAAGATGGCTCTCTCGTGACCTTTTCTCTCTGGAAATTACAGTGTGTTCCCTGGGAAGTTTACTTGCCATGCTACATATGGATCACTAGGCAAATAGGCAGGAACAGAAAATAGAGGTTGTAATGAAAAGAATCGCACCTGACATGAATTTGCTAACAACGCAAGTCTCAGTATACCTATAATGAAAATCATCTCTAAACACTCCTACATGGTGGGTAGGTCTGAAAAGGTTACGTGGCACTGCTCAGAAAGAGGTGTTTGTTTGCCGTTCTTGGCTTTGGATGAGCAGGAACACAGTGCAGTGCTGCAGAGAAAATGGAAAGTAACACAACCCAAAATCTGTCAATACCAAGACTTTTGCAAGTCAGCTTTCTTTTTCAGTTTCAGTGGTCTCCTAAATAGCATGACTTTGCTACATGTAGAACAGTTATACTCCTAAATTAAAATAATAGAAAATTTAGTGTGGAAAGGATAATTACTATTCTGACATTACACGGTGCTGCAGCTGTGTTCACAGATACTGAAATTGGCTGCACTGGCCAGTATATGTATGTTGGATGCCTGACAATGCTGTTTCAGCAAGGATCAGCTTCTATACTGATCCTCCTTCATATAAATAAGTGCAGAGTGGTAGTCTGGCAGGCTGACAGTGCATCTGACACAGCAATCTATGGATTCATATGGACTATAAGACCTCTTAGTACTGTATTTGTATCTGAAGCATGTAGAATGCTTCAGGAGTTTTTCAACCCAAGAGAAAAAAAGAAAGAGCAGTCTGTGGTGACTTGACCTGCCAAAAATGGTGAATCTGGAAGCAATTACAGAAAATCAAAAGCTGAGTCTGCTAGTGCCTTGGCACCTCAGGTGTGGTGGGAAAAGCTTCGTAAAGGACACAATTGTATTCGTGTGATCTGGCTGAATGGAAAATACATGCAGCTGAATATTCAGCCTGTGCATTCATTAATTCAGGTTGGGTGACATGTTTGGATTGCAGCAAGTCTTCTATGTAGTGTTGCATTGATTGTTTACAAGTTCTCATAAAATTCCATCCGTGCTAGTGAAGCAGGCAGTACCTGTTGTAGACAGGTTTCTACAGTTTTCCTGGGGACAGCTGGCCCATAGAAGAAATCAGGGAAGGCTCATTTTTGTATATGTTTCAGGAGATCTTTATTACCAGCCGCATGGCTGAAGCCAGCACACAGACTGAACAATCATTCCCGAACCCAGGGTTCTCCAGGCCAGGGGAACATTTTGGGACCAATAGGAGCATAGAACTTGGGTACATGTGACCAGGGAGCAGGGGCAGGGGCAGACCCCGTGCCAGGCCCTGCTGCCATCCCAGAGCCCTCTCCTCCCAGGGGAATGGGGTGCGGGTGGTGGGGGGGTGGTCCTCAACAAGTACCTACGCTGGTAACTTTACACTGAGAAACGAGATTGTAGAAATATTGGTTGGATGGCATCCTGGAGATCACCCCTCTTGAAGCAGGACTACCACCAGTGTTAGGTCAGCTGTGCCTTTATCTGGCCAAGTTGTAAAAACCCTCCAAGGCAGGAACTGCCAGCACTTCCCTGGAGCACCTTGTAAAGAAAGCTTTCCTAATAGCAAGCCTGAGCCTCCCCATCTGCCATGTGGGCCTGTTGTCCCTTGTTATGTTCCCTGAAACCACCAAGAAGGATTTGGATCTAGCATCTTTGTACCTTCTTTTCAGGCAGGCTTAGGCTGCTGTTCCATCACCATTTGGGCTCCCCTTCACTGGGAAAAAACAAGCCCAACTCCCTCCACCTCTCTCATGCCGCATATGCACTCCAGACACTGGACCATAGTGGCACCCCTTAGCTGGACCTTTCCAGTGTATTTTACATCCCCCTTGAGGCAAAAGTCCCAAAACTGGATGTTGTACTCCACCTGCAGACTTACCAGTGCCATGCAGATATCCAGTTCAGTCTGTTGGCCACCCTCCTCCCAGAACTCTGATCATGCAATCTGCAGTTAGTTATTTGCAATAAGATCGCTGTCTAGTCTCACACTCCTCTTGCCACCCACCATAGCCTCCAGGTCCTTTTCAGCAGAGGTGCTACTTCACAGCTTGAGATTGTTCTGTCTCACACGCAGAACTTTTTAATGTCTCCCTGGTGAACTTCCTAGGATTGCTGAGATTGCTGCTGTGGTAGAGGTACATGGTTCTTGCACTTGCTCTTCTAATTTTCCACATTTTTAGAGAACACAACATAGCTCCAGGCACTACCAACTCTTTCAGTTGCTCAAAGCCCCCAGAAGTTTCTTAGCTCCTATCAGTGACACAACATACATTGATCTCACAGGGACACTGAAAAGCTCTCTTCTTTACTTTCTTGATTTCCCACACCCACCTTTGTTTTTCTTAAGCCTCACATATTCATTGTCACTCATTTCTTTTTTAATCCAGATTGTTTTTTTCCTGAATTGCCTACTTCTGCTGGCAAGCCAGTCCTGGCCTTCTCTCTGCCACTAGCATGGAGTATTACTGCCGAAGGTCCCATGCAAGAGCAGCTCCTGTGGGTGAGGGAGTGCCTGTGGGAGGTCATGGCCGTGGCCCACTGCCCTCTCTCCTGCTCTTTGCTCCCTCACCAAGCCAAATAACAACGCATTTGTTCCTGACAAGCAGATGGGGATGAATTGGCAAGGAGCCCGGATTCCTTATAACTTAATCTCTGTCTACTCAGCTGTAAGTAAAGACAGTTTTGTCTCAAAAGAACATGATTTCTTTGGCTTTGCCACCAAATATTTGCTCGCTGACATATTTTTATTCTCACACTGTTTTCCCGAGAGAAGAAATGGGTAGTTAGATTTCCAGCTACCATGAAAAATTATCCATGGGCAAGGGAGGATGGATGAGAGGCTGTTCACAAAAAGGCAGGTTACTTCTGATGAGCATATTGTACCAATTACAAGCTATTTTTTCTCTCTATAAAATGCTATCCTACCTCAAATATTATAACAGAAGGAATTCAAGGTGTAGAGAAGCATGGTCTTCCATTTACTCCAAGGAAATCATGTTGAGCTAGATGAGTTGAGGAATTCACGTAGAGCAATTATGAAGTTTCATGGTAGGCTGCTCTGAGGATTTTTGGAGACTACCTAGAATTTTTAATGCATGAAAGCCTATTTTGTTAGGAATGGACAAATATTTAAATTAACATTAAGCTGTCAAGTAACATCATATTTCAATGTGCAAAATGTCATAATCATATTCCTTTACCTAGAATATAGCAACAAACCTTTAAACACCCATAACCTCTATCTTTATCAGACAAAGTGCAAACGGTCATTCAGTTTTTCTCCCTTGACCGTCTTTTTCAATTCTTACAGAATTGGGAGAAGGAAGGGACACATGTAACTCCTGCAGAAGCTACAGGCGGGATGTAGCCCAAAATCCACACAGGAACATGAGGTGTCTTCTCTCTTCCCCAGCTGCCTACTTTTTTTGAATAAATTGCTGAGTGAAGGGGGTAAGTGCTGGCTGGCAGTGAGCAATTGGCAGGTATGGAGATTCTACTACCTTCCATCAAGCCAAGGCTGAAGCCAGGAACCTAATCATAGAAGTATATCAGATATTCCTGATATGTCCTGAAAGTTTCCCAGCAAAGGCAATAGCTTCCATTTTACCTGCCTCATAAAGTCAATCCTCCCCTGCCAAGAATGGAGAGTTCCCGATAGATCCATCCTAGGTATGAGTGAGAACAACTCCTGCAAAAGGAATCAGGCTTTGAGCTCATGGGTTTTACCCATGTTGGCTGCACCAGGAACCTGCTTTCTCCCAGAGAGGAGTGATATGTTTTGGTCAGGAGTTGATTCAGGGATGAAGGGGAGGACTGCATGGGGCACTGAGGGCTGGCAGGAGCACAGGAGTAGCTGGCTCCATTCCTGGGGCTGCATGCTTTTCCTGTGTGTAGCAGGAAGCCTGTGATGTAAATTATTCACGTGTCCCAGGGCTGAGAGCAAAGGGCACCTGCCAGGGCACAGTCAAAGTGAAGATCAGGTGCCAGTGCTGCAAGATAGGCAGACAGCAAAGACCTGAACACAGAGGGCACCCACCATCTCTTGCTAGTGTTAGTCAGGGCTATATTTAGAAGCTCTGGTTAATGAGTAAAAGATATATGAGAAAATAACTGCTACTAATATCTGTGTATAATAATGGTGCTTGGTGGCACTCCTGAGGCCAAGAAGCCGTGCCTAAGGCTATCCTGAAAACAGTGAGCACGAGCTCCTTGAGCACTGTGCTGTGCCTGTTCCCTGCTCCAGCACTGCTCCCCTCCACAGCCTGGGCAGCCCCAGCAGAAGGAGAAGGCTACACCAGCCAGCAAGCCACCACTCTGCTTTAACCTCAGCAGTGCCTGCTCGGAGCAGAGCAGCCATGCGTGTCCACCTCATGCTACCAAACAAAAGGCTGCCAACCCGCTCTGGACCTTGGGCTGGCCCCTCAAGTGGCTGCTGAACACTCCCTCACTGCCTGTTGATAAGCTTTGGTGCTTTGCAATTCCCCTTTCCAATTACTGGCCCTGCTCCCAGCGCTGGCTGGGCCTGGTGTGTGCCGACAGCCTGGCAGCAATGCAGGGACTGCGGGGCTTAGGGTGGAAAGAGGTGGGAGAAACGGTGAGCCAGAGCAGGGACTTGCATCAGTCACTGGGAGGGCATCATGTCACAGCTGCCTTTTGCAGAAGCCCTTGGAGGTTCCTGCTTGACTGAGGATGGAGTCGTCAGGATGAGCCATGCAGAGGTGGCCCTTGTAAGTGTTGGGACAGGGACTTGGTGATCTCGTGGCATGTGGATGCTGAGGCCAGGTGACACACAAATATCCTTCTGAAATGGCTTGGGTGTAACTGACCATTCTGGGGGCATGGAAACAGAGAGGACGAGCTCTGCTACCCTTTTTTCTTTACCTCCATTGCCATATTGCTGAAAGAAGCTTGAGGGTATTGTCCATATAAATCTAAAGATACAACAGTTAAATACCAACACTGCTATTCTAGGTATTGTGGGTTTGATGTTTTCCCTTATAGTAGGCACATTCTCATTTCTATAACATCCATGTAACATGACCTGAAGCTCCAGAATTGACCTTCTGTGACTCTGAGTCAACAAACGGTGATCCTGCAGTCATCAGCTATCTGCTGGCTCACTTCACAGTGGCACCAACACAAAGCAGTGTGCCCAGTGAGGATGTCTGGTGGAAATTCCAGCTGGCATTAGGCTGAACCCCCCCCCCCATCTTCTCCTGAAGCAGGTAGAGCACTGCTGTGTGCCAGACATCCCTATGGCGTGTTTTGTACCTGAGACTGCTTTGCAAGTAGGACAAATCATAGTGGAGCTTGTGCAGCCAGAGTTGCTCACATAGGATGGATGAGCAACCTGTGAAATGCACAGGACAAAAGTGGGGAGTTGGCATCTTCATTTCCCCACTTCCCCCAGTTCCCTTTTCCCAGCAGCTCGACTCCTCACCCAGGCTGGCACTGAGGTTTTATTGGTGTGAGATTGGAATCCAGCTCAGACTGCCACTGCAGGGACTGCTTTTCACAATTAGCTGAGAAGACAGACCTCCAGAAAGACAAAGGGCCTCTCACCAGGAGAAAGAGCTCTCAAAGTGTCAGCTCAAAAGCAAATCATATCTAAGTTGAGAACAAAGAGACTGCTGAGACTCCTGGATGAGTTATGATTTTTAATACTCTAAAGAGATACCTTTCAGAAAGGATTTTTATTAAAAACAAACAAACAAACATAAGCCCCCAAAACCCCAAGAATGTGAGCAAATCATGAAGATCCAGTCTTGGCCTAGAAAGAAAAGAGGTAACATGCGTGGCCCAACAACTATCCTAAAACCCCTGTGGCAAGCAATAATCTGGAAAAAGCCAGTGCAAGCTATGTTTTCAATTTATAAATTAAATGTGTTTAAAATTTATGAACTTTGACTGCACAAGTAACTACTTCATTAGACTTTAGGGCTGCATGTTTCCTTGGCTTTTTTCATGGTAAAGTAAAACACATTTCTAATAAACATGGAAAGAGATTCCAAGCTAGAGTCACTACTTTTATGTAAAGGACCCTCCAGACTCATTAAAAAGTTTACCACCTAAATAAAGCAAGCACATTGTAATTCTTTAACTCATAAAGTTGGTAATATACACAGAATATTAGCCTACTCTTACATGTACACTGCTTGGTATCAATGAATGACATACAGTAAGGGGTTTACTATGAGGAAATTAGCATATAAAACTATGTTTTGGTAAGTCTTAGACTGAAAGATGAACTCGAGGAACAAGAGGTTGTAGGCTGGGCTCTGCTCTGATTTGCTGAGTAAGCATAGAAAGTTACTGAGCCAAAGCTGTAGCTGTAACCAAAATCACTCTGTTTCTCCTAGTTTATATCAACTGTTTAGACCTCTTTGACAATCAGCAGTGGAAATATGGATGGAGGTACAGTGCTGTCTGCACCATGCACTGGACCACAACATGAGGCTGTGGCTCAAAGATTTGGTACTTTTGCCTCAAGGGGAATGTGAAAAAACTGGCAAACTCCAGCTAAGGGCTGCCACCATGGTCCAGTGTCTGGAGTGCTTATGTAGCAAGAGAGAGATGGAAGGAGCTGGGCTTGTTTTGCCCAGTGAAGAGAAGCCCAAAGGGTGATGGAACAGCAGCCCGGAAAAGCAGGTCTACTAGAAGAGCAGGTACAAAAATGACAAACCAAACCCTTCCTGGTCATGTCTTAACACGGGGCCACAGGCACACATGGCAGATGGAGATGTTCAGTGTAACCTTTCCCATCAGATGCTCCAGACAGGTGATGGTGGCTCCTTCCTTGGAGGCTTTTTATGATTTAGCTAGATAAGGCAAATTTAACAGTATGGTGATTGTGGGAGTCCTGCTGGGACAGAAGATTAGACTAGGTGAGCTCCAGCAGTCCCATGCAACAAGCATTTCTGTGATCTGTGGGTCTTTGTTCCCAGAGCAACAGAGAAGCCTGTCCCAAACCATCAGCCAGTTCACATGGTCAGAAGGAGAGGACAGCTCTGCCAGATGCTGTCTCCTGAGAGCTGGTCTCAGCCTAGCACCTACAAGTGTGCATTAGTCTATGCTGGGGTTCAGAACCAAGTCTGCAAACAAACCTGTCAGCCTTAGCTAGCCAGTGTCTTAAAGTCATTGATGTCTAGCTTCCACAGAGTTGTGCCTGCAGTAATCACAGCTCAATGTACTTGTGCGTGTCAAAGCAGCACCCTGGCAGAACCTTTGGTCTTCAAAACTCATCTTTCAGGAAGAAGTGACTATATTTTCAAGTCCAGTGATGAAAAATCCTTCATCAACTTTTACTCTGCCTTAGCAGACACTTTGGCCTTTATGTGAAGCCTTGTATGTGTAATTTGCATTCAGTTGTTCTCCTGCATTGGAATTAGTAAAATGAGAATCACAGGCTTAGCTTTTTCTGGTTAAAACTCTCCTCTGCAGAAACCCTTCCCTGGCTGTTCTTAGGAAACTGTCCCCAACCCTTCCATGGTCTCAAAGCTGACACAGCCAGTTCTCTCCCTACCTCACAGCTTCTTTCCTTTTAGGCTACAGGGGTGCTGAAAATAACACTGGAAATCTCACTTCACAGTTTCTTGCATGACAGCAAGCAACAGAAACCACCCAAAAGAGCACCTTCTCCTGAGCCAGCTCTCACGTTTGCAAAAAGGGTGGGGTTGCTGAGCAAACAGACCTGTTCCCTCTCTGATTACTTTGATACTAAGACCATATGGGCCTCCGAGCTGGTCCCCACTCCCTGGAGCTTTTGTTTGTGGATATTGCATGTTCCTTCGTAAAAAAACCAAAAACCAAAAACAAACCCCAATGATTTTACTAAATGAAACAAGCAGGTACAGTAGTGCTACATATGGTGCTAGTAAAATTGTAATAGTGAAAGTTGGCAAGACTCAAGCAGCCTTTGTATTAATTCTCTGGAGCTTCAGGTAGAGCCTAATGTAATTACTTGCTTTACTTTGTAGCATTTTAAGAGAGAAGTGTGTGTTTTAAAAAGTTATATTTCCAAATAAAGTGGTCAGGTCTGGAGAAGACAAAGTGCCTGATTCTGGTTCCTCTGAATTCAATAGCAAAACTCCCGGTGACTCAAATCAGAGCAGGATTATGTCCCAAATCTAAGAAATAACAGCAAACAGACCTGTGCTGTTTTTTAATTCACTGTCCAGGCTACCAGTTTGTGACTTTTCCCTATTTTTTTATCCACTTGAAGTTCCAGAAAGTTTGTCTTTCCTCAGCGTGACTGGCTGCATCTGAATATTAGAGCTGAATTTTTTTTTTTCATGTGAGGACACCTGCTTTGCAGACATCTCAGAATAAGTGGGTGAGTCCAGAGATTCTGAATGTCACCCACACAAACATAGGGAAATCATTCAAGAAATAATTGTGTCATGCTTTTCATAGAATCATAGAATATCCTGAGCTGGACAGGACCAATAAGGATCATTGAGTCCAACTCCTGACCCTGCACAGGATAACCCCAAGAATCACACCACATATATGAGAGCATTGTCCAAATGCTTCTTGAACTCTGTCAGGCTGATGCTGTGACCACTGCCCTGGGGAGCCTGTTCCAGTGCCCAACCACCCCCTGGGTGAAAAATCTTCCTAAATCCCAACCTAAACCTGCCCTGACACAGCTTCATTCCATTCCCTCGAGTTCTGTCACTGATCATCTGTGGGAAGAGATCAGTGGCTGCCCCTCTGCTTCCCCTTGTGAGGAAGTTGTAGACCACAAAAATGTCAGTTACTTCAAAATTGCCCAATTTTTCAAAATGCCACAGATTTAATTTTCCTAGACAAATTCAAAAGCCCTAAACATTGAAGTCATTGACATTGCTCCAAGAAGAATAATTTGAAGTGTTTGCGTGATTGCTGGGAGGAGTTTTTGATTTTTTCTGACTGTTTATTTTTGTAATCAGTTAAGGCATTAACTAGGATTAACTTTCTTGTTGAAAGCAAGCCCATGATTTTTAAAACCTGCCTCTAAATAACTGAACTCTGTCAATCAGTGTTGTTTGCAAACTCTCATCAAAAGTTAGGCAAGGCTGGAATAGGCCTTACCAGCAGCCTTTCCCAAGCTGCAATTGAAAATATTAGTAAAGACTGACCATTTGATCACCAAATTACAAATTAACATGCATCTATTGCTTTTATTTCTTGGGTTTGGTATGTAACATATAAAGACAGCACTGTTGGGAATCATTTTTAACTTGGATGTCCCAAATCATCTTGCTGTACATTTTTTTCTTTAACTAGCTTGTCATTTAAAACTTTTTCCAAAGTACCTGCTTTCTGGGTACACGTCTGTCTTCCCAATTTTCACTTAATGCCTGAATAACAAAAAAGAGTATCTGAGCTGTCTTTGTCTCTGCCATGCTCTGACCTCACCATGCTGGTTGACAATGAAGCAGCCAGAAGTTACAGAACGCTGAAATGCACCAAGATCCTTGCTCTGCCTAAATGTTGGCTTAAGAATTAGTCCCCAGACCCCCCTCTACATCAAATGGTACAGGAAGGAGCCTTCCATGGCCATCTGGTGCCAGACAGGCTTCTATCAGCTGCAGTTCACTTTCTCCTATGGCTCCTATGAGGAATGGATTTTCCAGCACCTTGTCTCGCCCTGTGTTTTCTATTGTAGTGTTTATGGTCTCTAATCTGCACCTAACTTGCCTGTACTGGAGTTTGTCCCATACCTACAGTGAGGTTTTCCTTCAGGCTTCTCGTGGCCTGCTTTCAATCTCTGGGGTCATGTGCTTCCAGAGCGAGATGGAAAGCACATTTTATTAAATGGACATAAACCCCAGTAAAGCTGCACTGGCTTTTGGTAATTTCACTCCAGTGAACCACAGGGTTTATTATCAAGGTTTTCTTATTGACTCTCTTTGGCCTCTGTAGGAGATTCCTTTACAAGATGAGGGAAACAGTGTCCTGAGCTTGAGCTGCTCCAGCTGAGACTGGTGGGAACCTTCACCTGCCTTGGCCCTTATCTACCGAGACCTCCTCCATACCTTAGGAAACGCATCAGCATTGACTCTGGCTATGACATCTGGGGCTCTCCCACACCACATGGGCTCTAATGCCAGATGACACCTTTAAAAGCCAGTATACCCTTAGATGTCCTCCAGAAACCAGGGCCTCACTGCTCTCAGGCTGTTGTGCTTCCTCCCATTGTCTTCTTTCCTCCCTCCTCCCTACACCTGGCCTTGTGTAAGGAGGACTATCTCTGAAAACAAATTAAACTGTAGCATGTACACCAGCGCCCTTTTTTTGCCAGGAAGCAATATTCACTCCCCTGACATGTGCCAAGGAGCTGCTGGGAAGCTGGAAGGCTGCAGAAGTCCTTGGGACTGCCTATACAAACACAGGTTGTTAAATGTGCCTGCAAAAACTCGTGAATATGCCTTGGGAACAGGGAAATGCCTGCTGGCCCCTGGGCTTCAGACAAGAACAGAGGGACATAGGAGTCCAGACATACTCTGCAGCAGTGTCCTCCCAGCCAAGCCTTTCACACTGCAGGGCCCTGAACCTCTTTCTCCCTCTCCTCCTGCAGGCTGAGAAAGTGTCTGGTCAAAAGGAGATTGGTGACCTTTTTACAAGGATACGTAGGGATAGGACAAGGAGCAATGGCTTTAAACTGAGAGAGGGCAGTTTTAGATTAAATATCAGGAAGAATTCTTCACTGTGGGGGTGCTAGGACACTAGAACAGTCCCTAGGGAAACTGTGAATGCCCCATCCCTGGAAGTGTTCAAGGCCAGGTTGGATGGGCCTTTGAGCAACCTGGTGTAGCAGAAGGTGTCCCTTCCCATGGCAGTGGGGTTGGAATGAGACGACCTTTAAGGTTCTTTACATCCCAAACCATTATGGTTCGTTCAGTGCTGATTTACAAGCTGCAAAGCGGAAGGATTTGCCTCCACCTGAGCTGCCCACCAGCATTATGGTATCCGCATTCAGTGGCAACATTGAGGCAAAACATTTCTGTCAAACACAGTACAAGGAAAACACATTTTTCTATGGAAAATTTAATGGGAAATGCTCCTGAGGGCACCCCCCTTACAGCCCTGCAGGATGTTGGCTTTCATGAGGAAAGATGTTTTATGTGGCTGCACCATACTGACCAGGTTTTGCTCCCTGACACTGTCCACCCATCACCTTTCATCGGCCAAAAATTCCCCAGTCCTCCTTATTGTGTGGCACTTCCCAGTTCAGTGTGGAGCTTTAGGTCCAGGTTCTCCCCAAAAAGCAGTGTCAAAAGAGAGCATCTTGGCAGAGGGTGCGAGCGTGGAAAGTGAGAGTGAGTTTGCTTGATGTCGGTGGTGATTGCTACTGGCATTTCCGCCAGCTAAATATGGGGGTAGCCACTAAAAACAAATCCCGAAACCGCTGAAATTGAGGGGGTTTTGTCTGGTTTCTAACAGGAGCAGTAGTTGCCAGCATCAGCTCTGAATAATTTCACTCTAAGTAAAGACGTGCAACAGTCCGAGGTTTGAGAATACGAGAGTTAGCCCAGAGCTTTTTCTCAGTTTTGTTTTGAGGTAAGTTGATGATTCAAAGCGAAACCTGGCTAAAACCATGATGGTTACTTACTTTACCCTACCCAGGAACGTTTGAGGCATGTGAGTGAGAGCTGTCTGTGCCCAAAGAGGCTGAAGTTCGCTTCAGGCAGAAGAGAAAACATCCAAGGAAGGACATAGGGGAAGCTCTAGGGGAATCGTAGGTATTTCCCTCGGGCAAGTTTGACACCTCATTTGCTTAAATGACTTTAATTCATATACACTAAGAAGCAAAGATTCAAAACCAAAGATTTTGGTGCAGCAGCTCCCATAAAGTCTGGCCATGGCTGGGACCCCATTTCTGCCCACATCCTCGCTGTTGGGTGGAGGTGAGGAAATGTGAAGACATGTTTGATGGAGGTGCCAGTGTGGGAGACACTTGGCACTGAAGCCTTTGGAAAAAATCAGCTTCTAAGTGCTCTGGCAGGGAAGGTTTTGCATAGCATGCTGTGTGCTTAAAAAGCTGTCTAGAGTTTCAGAAACCTCGCCCCCCCCCAAAAGGCATTTTCCATCTGAATGCTTTTAAATTATCTAAATTAATAAGTAGAATTACATAGTATTAAAATATTTAATTATTATACGAATTACTAGTAGTATTATATCAGGTATAGCAAAGCGACTCTTTGCGAGAAGCCCTCGCTCTCAAAGCACAAACCTTTGATTTCTCCCTCCCTCCTTAACGTTGCTCGGCTGTTCTAACTCCGTCCCCTTCCACAAACCTTTCCCGGAGCGCTCGCAGAGGCACGGCACGGGTGCTTGCCCCGCACAGCAATTGGTGAGGGATGGGCGGCCGGCCCTCTCCGCCGGGGCCGGTCTGGGGTCCTCCGCCCGCGCCTCGGCGCCGGTCCCTCGTTGTGACGGTGACCTCTAGTGGCACCGGGAGCCGCCTCCCGCTCCGGGCCGCTCCTTCTCCGGGCACCGACTCCCAGAGCTGCCGCCACTCCCCTCTGCAGCTGAGGAAATGAGGGTGGAAGCAAGATGGACTCTGGGTGTCTACTTTCTGCATCCAGGTGCGCAGACACCCGATCCCTGTAATTTGTGGTAGGTGTTTAGTGAGTATATTTCCCTGCTATTAGTCCTGCTTCCCGGGACAGCGGGCAGCAGATTTCACCTCCAGGTATTCAGAAAAGTAGCATCTGAGGATTAAAATCTATTTTTGCTGTCTCTCTTTTTTCCTATTTTTTTGTTGTGAATCAACGTTTCTTTGGCATCCGTGACTATGGAGAGGATGTGGTTTGGAGCTCAGCACTGCAGTTTCCCTCCATGTCCCCTCCCTGCTCCAGATAGACCCAGAAAAGAAAGAAGTCACCTCCTTCTCCCGAGGTGACTTCTTCCCACTTCTTTCCAGCACCCCGCTGGCACTTTCACACAAGACCAGACACCTCAGCAAAACCAAGTCCCTGGGCCAAAATGGGCTGATGTACTCAGCCTCATCTCCTATCTGGGCATCCTGGGGTGAGAAACCAGTCCCATGTGGCCCTGTTCCATCACCATCTTCCACACAGGGCACGGAGTCTTCCTGCCACACAGGCCAGCTGCCGTCACCTCAGCAGCCCCTGTGGTCCCAGGGTGAATGGCTGCTGCATGGAGAAATGCCTGAGCTGGCCTTCCCCACGCTCCATCTGCACCAAGCAGGGCTGCACCGACTTGTCTCAAACCCACAGGTGATGTGGGATGACACATTTACACCCCCTTACAAAAATAACTTTTCTTTCCTTAAACTTTTTTTTTTTTTTTTTTTTTAACCAGCTCTCCTCCCTCCTTGTCTATGCAGGGCAAGCTCAATCATGGGCCTCCTACAAGGCTTTGCAATTGGTGTGCAGCAGCAATCATGCAGAGATGAGAGCAACCACTTCCTCCCTCCACCAGCTCTGTGAATCCGCACCAGGACCTGCAGACAGCTCTGCACACCCTCAACTCAAGCCTGGAGAAATGTCTGCCGTCAGAAACTCAAAAGTCACTCAACACTTCTTTCCTGCTATACCATGCACCCACAGGAGTGATGGCAAAGTGACTTTTCCCCATGGTCTCTGGAGCATCTTATAATGGGTGCAGCAGCATCACTGTGGCTTTGATAGGCTGTGGTTCCTTCCCGTGACTCCTGAAAGCCCCACAGGTGTTAACACCTCAGCCCTGAGCCAGGCTCAACCCCGGCATCACCCTGCTCAGGGCTGAGTGCCAAGGCCCTGCAGGTACCCTGCACCCTCAGGAGGGCAGAGAAAGTTCAACACCACTTGAGAAAGGAGGATTTGCACCTTGGCAAGCTCCCTTCCTCCACTAGGGCTGTCCCATCCCACTGTGGCATTGTCCCATGCCACCTGGCTCCTCACCGGCAGACAGGACAACACGTCTCACCCAGCAGCACAGAGGCATGTTAGAGAAGGTTTCCTTGGAGGAAACAATCCATAGGTAAATGTTTAGAGTGGTCTAAAGACATGGTTTTCCACCTCTTGCGCTGGGTGGCTCAGCAGATATCCATTTGGGGAATATGGGGTTACATTTGTTATAATGGCTGAGGCTTGTGCGCACCAGAAGGCCCTGTGGGAAAGGCACAGCTCCAGGCTGCACAGGCGGACACTGCCTGAGGGGTGAGAGGCAGTTGAGTGACAGTTGGAAGTGCGACTGTGATTGGCTGGAGGAACGCGTGGACAGCAAATGAACGGGAAGCTGATTGGGTGATAGGACGCGTGGACAGCAGCACCGTAGCTGTGCCAGCCAATGGGTGCCCTTCTGCTGTTAAGTTCTGTTAGGCTGCAGCTTGGTTTCAGTCATGTTCGGTTGAGATCAAGGGTGTGGAGAGGGGGTGATATTTGGAAATAAACTGCTCCTCTTTGGACATACAAGGGGGTCTGTCGTCTTTGTTCCCCATTGCTACGTCCATTTACCCTCTGGACTCAGTCTCCAGTGGCCCTACAGTGAGCATGATATGTCTGCTCAGGGTTATTTCTTTCACAGAAGGCCACACTCCATGCATAAATTTGCATCTAATTAGCATTTGCTTAGTGGACCTTACTCAAGGGCTACAATGTGGTACCCTTCTTTTGCCTCAGACTGGTTTCTGATAAAAACTGGCTTATCCAAGTGGTAAGCACCTTTTTCTTTAAGCTTAGTACATTTTACAAGACCTTTCACAAGTTCTCCCTTCACAAGAACTCCGTATGAGAGTGCACAAGCCCTTGGCCCAGCCAGCCATGGGGAATCCACCCACAGATATGCTCCACCTCAATGAATAGAATAAAGACATTCACATCTCCAGAAGAAAACGTGTTACGTGTTCCTGAGCATAAAACCACCTTCCCCCTCAACCTCATTCCAGTCAGCCACTAGAAGCATTTCAAACATTAATCACTTTGTCAATACATATCACACCAGGAAAGGCGTTTGTGGTTTTTAAGTAACAGGTCAGCCATACAAATCAAATATTGGGAACAACTATCTGCAAAATAAAAAGCATGCAAGCAGTGAAATTGAGCATGATTTGGGTGCTGGGTGACCCAGCAGCACAAAGCCAGTGGGCAAATGCCGACCTGTGTGGGTGGATCTGGCTTCGTATCTGGCTGCTGAGGGTTTGGTGGGTCACTCGTGCGCACAGAGTGTGGGTGTGAAGCACAGCTTTGACCAGTGGCACGTGCTGAGGCAGTGGGAGCTGGGTGTCGGGAAGCTGTGGGAGCCCTGTCTGCCTTTGGGAGGATGGCAGGACTGGCCTCCAACAGGCCTCCCTCTGGCAGTCAGGGTGGCATGGCTGTGACCAGACCTTTTGTTCCCTGTTACGAGAAAGACCTGAAGGCAGAAACTGCTTTTTCACCTCGAGGCATTCCGTCTGCCAGCCACAGCCAGACTATTAATTCATGAACCAAATGTGGGTGGGGAGACTGTGCAAATCCTTATCTATACCTTCTGAAGAATATCAAAGTCAAGCTAGTGAAACTACATTGTCTCCATTTCTAGTAAATAACTAATTGCACTCTTCATAGGGGCTGGCATTTTAATCAAATTAGAATGATCACTCTATTGTCCCAGAGTACTTGAATGCATTAAAAAAACACAACAACAAGAACAACAAAAAAACCCCAACCAAAAAGAAAACCCAACCAAAAACCAACCAAACAGAAAACCCCACTAATACCCACTATTAAGACCACTGCAAAGAGGCGCCTTTGCTGTGTTTGTTCCTGTGAATTGTGTAATTAATGGTCAAAGCCAACTGAACTCATCAGATGACTATCACACTGGAGAGATGGGAAATTACTGGTCTCCTTCAAATTTCCCCCAGCTCTTGAAAAAAAAAATCCCCTTTGTTTCTTGCCCTTTTAAAATTATTCTTCCTTATTCCCATTTTCTATCAGTCAAGCTTTAACTCATTCTGACACCAACCATTTGCAACCACAGCGGTCACTTCCCCCCTCTAAGCAGGGACATTCACATGCTTATAGGGAGCCAGTGACTGAAGACACATTTAGGAAGAAAGGTGAATTCCCTCTCGCCTGAGGGTAGCCAGCAGGAGACAATGCCATGCCGTGTGTGCTACATATGATGGTACTACAGAACCAGCAGGACTGCTGTAAGAGCTGGGTGAGGAAGGCGACCTGTTCCTGCACTTGAAAATGATTTCCAAGTAGCAGGATTTTGGGTATCTTTGAGCTCAGACTTTGATTGAGGATGTGAAGAACAGAACACTTCTTTCTGACTGCACGTCTCAAGATTACACGTTTTAACATCTCCAGAGTGCCTGGACTGCTGCAGACAATTAATGCTAGTGGAGAACCAAACAACAACAAATTAAAAAATAATAACCAGAAACTTGTTTCCACAACATGCAAATGTCACAAGCAAAATACCAGCAAAATAACAAGTGTATGATTTTAACAACCCCTAAATGTTTCCAGCATGGCTCACAGGCAAGGTCCCTCTTTGGGCTTCATGATGCTAAACCATACAATTGCAATTTATAAAGAAAGCAATCCATACCACTTAATTCCCTGCCTCAGATACCCGTCCATGAGATGCAAATCATTCCATCATTCCTCGGTGTCTCATGGCAGAGGTAAAATCTGTGCAAATGCTGGGATGGTGAGCAGTGAGGATGCTTGGCCCCTGATGGAGGGGAATTATCCCTGCCTCTGCAAGTCACTGCCTTGGAAGTGCTGAGGCTTCCCACTTGTGCAAAGCCTTCCCAATAGGAAGGGGCTTAGACCCATGGGGCGTTAAAAGCCAATTTTTTTTCCCTCTGTGCTGAGGTCAGGCAGGGGCCTCTTTTGGCCTGGTTGAGCAATGGCTCATGGCTTTGTGGGGCAGCTGAATGTGATGCTGAGCAGGCTCTACTTTTATGTGTAAAGGAGGGGGATTGTTGTTTCTTGAAAGTGTCTTTCCTTAAGCTAAGATCTGATTCTTTTTTTCCTTAAAAAAGCTTTATTTTGAGGCCAATTTTCTATATCTCCCACGTACATAAAAAACTCCCCTGAAGATGCAAAAGCTTGTACCATTTTCTTTCTAGTTTTTTTGGAGTGCTCAAAAGTCTCTCCACTTGCAATTATGCTGGCAGACCAAACTCTTCATGATCACAAATCATTTAAAGCATTAAGCGTCAAATGTAGCTACAGACAGCCCAGAGACTCAAGTGTTTTCCATAAGCATTAGCAGCTAAAATGTTGCAGTCGCCATGAATACATTACAAGTGAGTGAAACTCCAAGAAGCAAAATTTCCTCTATGAAGAAATAATTTTTAAAATATATTCCCAGGCATGTAAGGGAGGAGACCAACCTCAACTTCGACTCAGGAGACAAGACTGGAGGAGCAAAGGCATGTAAAAAACATGTTAAAACAATATTTAGCCAACAAACCTTGGAAACTGCGATTTAAGGTGGAAAGGATCTGTCTGGTCTTACAAGTAAGCCCTAAAAGGTAAAATTTGCCAGCTACTGGAAGAATAAATTCTTCCATATAATCCAGACCTTTACAGCATATCCGAAATTCAATCTCATCGAATGTTTAAAGTCAATTTGCTTTAAGCAGTACATTTTCTTATGTAGACACAAAGAGTTGCAACACAGCAAAGAGAAAAGGAGCAGAAGGTGTGGAGGGTTTGGTGAAGCCCCTTGCCCACTGCGAGTGGCTGTCAGGGGAAGAGATGTGCTGGGCAAGGGAGCTGCAGAGAAATGTAAATCCAGGCCCTACAAAGGACCTGTAGCAAAAGCAACATCAAAGAGCCACGCAGAAGTTCTGGCCCTATAAATGAAGACCTTCCTACATTAGGACTGTCTGTCCCAAGCCAGCCTAGGTCCCGTGCAGACACGCAGCACGTGCAGGGGTGTGTGACAGCCTTTGGCTGGGTGATTGCCAACTGCTTCCTCCCAGGACTGCGCCGTGCTCATGCTCGGCGCCGCGTGGGCCTCTCTGCGGGTGAATCATTGTTGTGGTGCAAACAGATTTGTCTCTTTGCTCTGCCCACACCGAGTCTCGGCAGCGATAGCCACGAAAGCCAGACTTCACTCTGACCACCACTGGGAAGAGAGGCCTTTATTACAAAAGGTTTTCATTAACAAATGTTTTTATTCCACAGTGAGCTGGTCCCACCCTCTCCCAAAAGCCACAGGATTCTGCAGGATTAGGGGTTGAGGAGGTAGAAGTACACAGGGGTGTACTTGGAGCTGGCACTACACCAGTTACAGGCACCCTTTGAGCAAGCAAGAACAAACCTCTCTGGAAAAAAATCAGGTGCCGAGGTCTCCAGCTATTCACTGCTCACTGTGACTTCTCTGAGGTTTCCTTTCCCACAATAAAGCACACAGTACCCCGCTCTCTCACATGCAGGTGCTGGGTAGATAAATCAGCAGACAAAGCCAAAGAATTGAGGTGGGTTGAAAACTGCATAGCCAGGCCCAGAGGCTGATGATAGGCACGATGGGTTCTAATTGGAGGCCAGTAACTCGTTGTGTGCCCCAGGGGTCAATACTGGGTCCAGTCCTGTTCAACATCCTCATTAATGATGTGGTTGATGGGGCACAGGGCACCCTCAGCACACTTGCTGATGCCATCAAGCTGGGCAGAGTGGCTGATATGCCACAGAATCATGCTGCCATCCAGAGAGACCTTCACAGGCTGGAGAAATTGGCTGGCAGGAATCTTGTCAAGTCCAGCAAGGGGAAGTGCAAAATCCTGCACCTACAGAAGAACACCCCCAGGCACCAGTACAGGCTGGGGGCCAACTAGCTGGAAAGCAGCTCTGCCGAGGAAAGGACCTCAGGATCCTGGTGGACACCAAGCTGAACACAAGACACCAATGTGCCTTTGTGGCAAAGGAGGACAATGGCATCTTGGGGTCTCTTAGGCAAAGTGTTGCCATAGGATTTACCTGGTATGTTTTAAACATGGCCAAAACCTGGTCATAACATGGCCTAAAGAGTGACTGCAAAGAATAAATGGAAAAGACTCACAAGTCACAAAATATGAGGGTGTCCTGCCAAAAGAAATTGTTGTATAGGATTGTAGAGATCCAGGCTGAATTAAGATGTGGTTTTGGCACTTTCTCTGTCACAAACACGCATTTCTGTATTTTGTGATCATCTTCTACACCAGTTGTTTTTGCTCATGTTGTAGCTGTACATTACAAATTTGTATGTGCACATACAGCATTTGTGGCCCTAGCATAATTAAAAAACAGATAAAAATAGGACCTCAGTTCTCCAAACTTGCCATATGATTGTGTTTTTTTAAACAAGCATTTATACATTGTTTTTAACCACAAAAATCAGATACCAAGAAAACTTTCATCTTATTCCTGCAGAATCAAAATGGAGCTTCTAAGTCATAGCACAGCGTGGGAGAAAGTGCCTTTCATGCTCACTGGAGGAAGTTATTTCAGAATGTGAATTATATTGGTATTTCTCCTACTAAGGTGCCCTGACCCTCCTGACTGAGAGTTGCCCCTGTTTGCACAGCTATCCCCTCTTGGCAGCCAGGCTTAGCGAAGCCACAGGCACACAGAAACAGTGGTGGTTGTGTGGCCCACACGCAGGGCTTCAGGCCCACATTTTGGGACTGAAATCAAGGGAATGTGGAAGGAAGCTCCCAAAGCTGCTGCCATGTTGTGCTCCGCTGCTCGGGATGTTGAAATGAGCTGTGCCACCCCTCTGACTGTCGTGACTTGGGGCTGCGACATCATTTCCAGAGCTGGTGCTGCATGTGCAGAACAAAGTCAGTCATGTCATGCAGAAGCAGATTTCAGCTGCTTTGTTATTCAGTATTTCCCGCTTAGATTTAGGGCTGGATTAGGTTTCAAACATATCAAAACTCCAGTAATTGTTTTCTTCAGATTTTAATCACAAATTGGTAGGAATCTTCAGATGTTTATTCCTCTACAGTTCCCATCATATGAAGTTAAAGCCTCTAAAACATTGTTCTCCCCATGTAGCTGCTGTTATTGAATGGGTGGATGAATGTAAAAATCAGGGATTGTCCTGATTTCTGCTCTACCACCAGATGAGTAACGGTGACCTGGGATGCAGGGGCTGAGCTGTGGAAAATCCCTGCCTGTTGCATCGTAACTGAAAGCACCTGGAGATTTTTGTGTCTACACCCAAAGCTTCCTGAGAATGTTTTGCACTAGAAGAGAGAAAAGGTAACCAAAGTCGATGGGGAAAGCAAAAAGGGAGAGGCGATGATGATACAATGGAAAGAGGAGGCGCAAACTTCCTGCTGTCTCCCTGTGAAGGAGCTGTTACCTCATTTGTTATGCTGCCTTACCCTCAGAAAGTCCAGCTCCAAATCATCTCTCAACTCTGGGAAATCCCACCAGATGTAAACAACTACCTGAGGGTGGCTTTGCACCCGAAGAAGAGGCCCTGGAGGAAGTGCGGTGATGGATCTCCCCGCACGTGTGCGCGCACCTGCCTGCAGGCGCAGCAATTCGTGAGCTTTCCTTGCTGGCCACAGCCACCACCACAGCTGGGCTCAGCTGCTGGCCTCAAGGACCTGATCCCAAAGGAGTTGCAGCCTGGCTTTTCTGCTGGCCTGGGAAGCAACATCCCAGTTGCAAGGTCTCCAGCAGCGGAAGGAGGCTGCAGGCAGCCTTCGTGGGATGGCAGAGAGCAGTGTGCTGTGAGGATGATGTGACTCTGAGGTGCACATCTATCCTAAAATACCCAACATCTGGCTCTGGGAAGCAGCATGTGGTGGCTGCCAGGCAGGGCATCACATGCTGGAGTCATGCCATGGTTAAGGACCATGATGCACATTTCAGGAAAGAGACCCTCCATGCTGAATGTTTGCACAGGACTCCTCCAGAAGGTGTCCCCTGTGCCCTGGCTGGGTCCATGGCAGCAGGGACACCCCGGGACAGCAGGTCCTGCTCACCCTGCGATGGATACCTGGGCTATGGGGCTCTGCTTACTCCCTGCGAGGCCCAAGGATGTCTCTTTATGCAAACATGGACACAACAGAAGAAAGCCCAGACGAGCTTTGAAGTCGAACCTCACTCCTCAAATCCCACACTTCATTCCACTGGGCTCAGTGACGGGCAATATCTCTTAAATGAGAGGGCTGCAAACTGGGGTGGACAGGGCTTCTCTACCCTGTCTGAGGGGGGGATCCCCCTTCAGCTCAGCCAGTGTTGCAGAGGCAGGGAGTGGGTCCCCGCAGCTGGGAAGGGGATCCCCTCAGTTCCTTGCCCTGTCTGAAAGGGGCCTTGCCTGCTGTGCAGCGCAGAGCGGTGCAGCCCTGCTGGGCTCACTGGAGCCGTGCAAACGGGTGGAGCTGGGCTGCACTCCTGTAGCACAGCACCTGCTGCACACAGGGCAGGAGCGTGTTTTGCACAAAAGAAGAACCCACTTCCTTTCTTCTGCATTGCAAAAAGAAAAATAAAATAAGGCGGAGAGCATTGTTTTCCCTCTGTCTTATTCCCAAGGCCCTGGGCACAGTTGTCACCCTGGACATGGCTGTCACCCAGAACTTTGGGCTCCTCCACCTGTTTTCATGGCTGGTGATGCCACTTGGGTCATCTCCCTCCTCTGCGCAGGGACTGAGACCCCCTCCGACCCTCCTGTGTCCAGGCCCCCCCTTGACACAGCGATGGCACTTCCCGCTCCCATGGGCTCCCACGAGGAGTCCTCCATCCCCAGGCAGGTGGCAGGTGCTGGGTCATCAGCACATGATTCCCCTTCTGGGATCTGCAGCTCTCTTTTCAGTGCCTGCGTGAGCGCAGAGCCCAGGGGACGTGAGAGGTTGTACAAAGGGGGTGTTTGACTGCTTGGAGAAGTCCCGGCCATAAATTTGCATCCCAAACCTCCCCGTTCATCCCTGCCAAAGCAGTGGTGATTCTGACCGATCCGAGGTGTTGTGGGCACCTGGGAATGGAAGCCAATGGCATTTTGCTGAGCTTCATCCAAATTTATTTCCTCGACAGTGGTAATCTGTGTAGACAAAATTCTCATGTGAGAGATTGTAATGAGGGTGGACAGGAGCTTTGCACCATCAGTGCCACAGTGAGCCCGAACTGAGGTGACCAGTATTTGTTTCAGCTGCAGCTGTTTGTCGTGCAGTGCCTTGGGGAGCTGAAAGGATGGTCCTGGATCCACTCGCTGGTGTGGGCTCAGGATTTCTGTAGAGGTAACACTTCTCTAATGTTAGATCCATTCGCTGTTTTCACCATCATGATGAAACAGCTCAAGAACATTTGAGCCCCACACAAGTCTGATTAGCTTAACTCGTGACAGATGTGCAAGTAGAAAAATCCCCATTTTACTAGGGAATATTTTTAATAATTTACTCAGCAGTTATTCTGTTATTAGCAGACCTTTCCCTCCATGTAATATAAACACTCGAGCAACAAAAGTATCTCCATTAACAGATGCTTGTTAGCCAATTTTCACTATTACTCTTGCTAGGTACCTTCAACTTCTAGTAAGTTCATGACAATAATGTGTAATTTCTACACAGATGACTCACGGTACATGAGTACACAGATTAGTACTGAGTTGAATGTCGCTGTTTTAAAACATTAGAAATATTATGCAATTAAATAATTAATTGAGCTTTACTGACCCAGAGGGAAATAATGTAAGTTTAGCTTAACTGTAATCTTAGCCTTGGTATTTCTTGGTTTCAGTTTTTCAGTAACATCCCAAACGCCCCATGATGGGAATTTCCTGCTTTATTAGGAATTTTTTGGAGGGATAAAACCAGACACCAGCAAGATCATCACCACCACCACAAAAAACCCCCAAACCCTAGAACCACTAAGAAGATGTCTTGGGGTTACTCAGAAGAGCCTAAAAATTCCTCTTGGGATTTGAAAACCCCAGTGGTCTCCAGTAAAATAGCCATCATGGGGAAGGCCATCTTGCTGGTCACAGGGCAGGCTGCGCTTCTGCAAACATTTTGGGAAGTGCTGGGAAGGAAAGTACGCTCTCCATGCTGTAAGACACACACATATAGCGCTGAGGGATAAATCACAGCCCTCCACTGCTCAGCACCCTGTGGGGACAGAGCCCACTGTGAGAGTGCCAGCTGGGACCAGGGGCTTTGCCCCGCTTTCACCACGCAATTTATCATCTTAATAACAAAAATATTTTTCCACAAAGGGCAAAATGTTGCATTCTACTGAATCACTGCACTAACGAGCCGTGCTTGGTGATGTCTCCGTGTGTGTGAAAGGCAAATCTGGGTTTCACCACAGGTACAGTGTGGCTTGCACTAGTCACAGGCACAATAAGATCCTTTGAAGATTTGCCACAACTTTAATGGAAAAGCTGCCATGGTCCTATTGTGCTGCCGTGGCCATGTGTGTGTGCTCGAGGTGAGCACTCTGGACTGCACGTGAACCAGAGCTGAAGCTGTTTTCATCGTTCAGTTGCATTTCGCATCCTTGTAGAGGTTTTCATAGTAAAACCCGAAGTCAGCTCAGATGTCAGGAGCGATTGCCGCGCAGGTACAGTCATTTATCTTCTCCAGGGCAGCCACTACTGAGAATATCCCCTGCGGCGGCAGCATGCGTCTCACATAGAGAAAGAAAAAAAAGAAAAAACCCCACCCAGAAAGAACACACAGTTTTACTAACCCTAAAAAAAAAACAAACCAACCCAACAAACAAAAAACCCCCAAACTTCACGGTGCTTTTATAATGTGAGCGAATCCCGGGAGGCGCTCACACAGCCGGGGAGCCCGAGTGACGGGCGCGGGCAGGAGGCTCTGCGCCCGCACCCCCCCCGCAAAATCGGGCGGGAGGAGAAGGAAGAGGAGGAGGAGGAGGTA